>CM055274.1:93594655-93886377 GCA_029237695.1 Conchocele bisecta
TAAAGTGAAGTCAAAGCATGTTTTTGATGATAAAAATGGTAAATAGAAAATAAACAGCAGACGACAAAAAACATATGATAGCGTTCTAAGGGTTAAACCATCAAAATTGCCATTTCATAACATTAGAAAATGGCAAATCCCTGGGGGAGTTTATTGGAAGAAATATGGATGGTGTATTAAAACTTAGTTACATACTTCAGAGCTCCAGATAAGCTGCGTATTTGTGTAAATACCCAATTAAACTTGCCAAAAACCCAATTGAAATCAGAAGTAGCGAGTATCAAAAAGCAATAACAAATTTGTGGTACCTTTATCAAGCTACAGAAAACAATAACCAGACCACAAGTATAGCATATTTTTCTTATTTTCCATGAAAACACATCTTGGTATTTCATTAGAATTAAGGAGAATTGTCTCCAAGGAGACAATTCTAATGAAATGCCAAGACATGTTTTCATTTCGAAGCAAACTATTCAATAATTGCTGTATTTTACCCAATTAAAATATTGAAATACCCAATTGCTTCAGATATAATGGAGTGAAAATACTCAATTACTAATTCCTTATCTGGAACGCTGGTACTTGTTACTCCACAGCCTAGGACCTCCTCCCAACCCCTGCACCAACACAGCCATGTTATGATGGAATAGAAGATACTAAATAGACCCAAATCAAATTTTCACTTGGTGCGGGTGGGAATTACAACTGGTTGGCGCATAATGCATCAGTAAAAGAACGGGACTAACTCCACGAGGGACTTAGCCCTCTTCTTTTATTGACCCCTTCAATTGGGCGTCCAAATATGAATGTCACTGAGGTTCCAACCCATTTGACTTTCTCACTTTTTATTTTACGTCTACCAAATTTTACGTGCAGGATTTCTTTTTATTTACACGTACTTCTGTGTACCGTACTATACAAGGCGTCTCTAATCCTTTTCTAATGAACTCAGCGTCAATGAACCCAAGATACACTAGTTTCTATATCATATCTGTTCTAGTATCGTCATTTGAACATTGTGTCCCAGTCAAAACAGATGTCAACCAACCACCCCATTCACTCCCCCCCGAGGCATATAGTGTTTGGACTGTAGGTGTCCGTCCATCCATGTGTCCGTCCGGTTAAGAAGTTTGTCAAGTTTCTCCAATCTGCCATCGGGGGTATTTGTGTGCTGTGACAGGCCACATTTTCTTGTTTTCAGATTGTTATAAATATCCCTTTTCGGGTAAATGGAATACGTTGGTTCGTTCAATTTCAATTGGTTGTCGTCCGATAATCTCCCAGTTAACCCTTTCACCACTAAGTAACTGGAATGGATTTTGATATGTTAATTTTGCAAACAATCCAATCGTCACAAAATGATTTTCTGACTTATGAAAAAGGGGATGTCTTTGCTCTCAAAAATATGAAAATTATTTGCAAAAAGTGCAGATCCCGATGAGACGGCTCGTCACGAGCCGGCTCATCTGGATCTACACTTTTTGCCAATACCGCTATACAGGCCTGTGGTGTTGTAAGGGTTAAGCTTCAATATTAGTCACTTTCAGTGCTTTGCTCCATAACAGCTTTCATCAACAGTGGATTTAAGAGTTTACTGCTATTTTTATTATTAACGTAAATGGTTTTATTGTAATGTTTATTTGTAGCTATCGGTCATTGGCCGACAGATTGGCTGAGATTTCCATTTGTAAGTGTTTGTCCTTGACAATACATTTAATGTTTATTTTGTCGCGAAAGAAACAAATTAACGCTACAATAAGATGAATAGTACAGGCAAGCAATATAAAATGAGTCATTCCAGAAATGACATTAATCGCTACTTAATTAAAAAAAAATAATGTGCAGTTACCTTAGTGTAATTCTTATTAATTATTTCACAAATTACAGGCTAATGTAATTCTTGCATTAACATTGTTGTAGCACATATTACTGTCAGGCCTGTAGCGGTGCCCACAATAATGCCACGGCAGACGAAAATATTTCAACTTACATTCTTAAAATGGCGTTGCCTACGTTGTATGGGCCAAAATAGTGCCATGTCTAAGTGGTGGTGTCTACGGCCGTGACTGTACAATATTAACCCTTAGACCGCTATCTTAATATTTTTGTCATCTGCTGTTTATTTTCTATTTTTAATTTTTGTCATCAAACACATGCTTTGACAGCACTTTAGAATAATTTACAACATTTACAACTTCAGAATCACTTCCATTGGAAATGAGAATCATTGGAAATGATTCTGAAGTGCTGTCAAACCATGTTTTTATTGAGAAATAAGGCAAGATATAAAAGCAACAGCAGACGACAATTGTTGTGAGTAGCGGTCTAAGGGTTAATAGTTATGTTACCGTATGTTTCAATACGCAAACTATTTGTTAACATGAAATTGGTTAACCGTCAACAGGTAGGTATCTTTTGTCATGCTCCAGATAAGGAAGTAGTAATGGAGTATTTTCACTCCAGCATTTCTGAAGCAATTGGGTATTTCAGAATTTTAATTTGGTAAAATAAAATCACACTACTGTTTACACATCAACAGACAGTAATTATTGAATAGTTTGCTTCAAAATGAAAACATGTCTTGGTATTTCATTAGAATTGTCTCCTCGGAGATAATTCTAATGAAATACCAAGATATGTTTTCATGGAAAATAAGAAATGTTTGCTACATTTGTGGTCTGTTTATTGTATTCTGCAGCATGATAAATGTACCACAAATTTGTAATTGCTTTTTGATACCCGCTACTTCGGATTTCAATTGGGTTTTTGGTAATTTTAATTGCGTATTTAAGCAAATACGCAGCTTATCTGGAGTCCTGCATTACATGAACATGTTTCCATCTTGTATTAAATTGATTTACTTTTTCAATATTTGGCCCAATTAAGTGAGGTGGAAGAAACTTGATCCCACATTGCTTACTGTTGGTCACGAACAGTAATTTATGAAACATTCCAAAACTCCAAGCTCGGGTATGTTATTATTTATTAATCATTAAAATGCGGGTAGCGAATATTGTCGTCTGCTCATTTTTCATATTTGCCTTCTTTCTCAAATAAAAAAACATGGTTCGACAGCACTTCAGAATCATTTCCATTGGAAATGATTCTAAATTGCTGCCAAACCATGTTTTCATTGAGAAAAAGACAAACTATTAAACATCAGCAGACGACAATTTTCCAATTTTCGTTTCCGGAATCCTAAGGGTTAGTATTAATGTAATGGTTTAGTCAGACGTGGCGGTCGGAGTAAGTAAGGCGAATTATTCTTTTGGCGGGGAAAATTTTGACCACACACCTGCTATTGCTAATTGTCATGAATTAATTAGGCTTTCATTTTTCATGCAAATAATTATTATACATGTGAGTCACCACAGTGGGGAATGTCCCTTAGACAATGGGCAATTGCTACCAGCTTTAAGAACACAATTTGCTTCTTAACAATTTCCAGATTTGTTCGGGCTGTTTATATTGCCCTTTTTTGACTAATAGTAAAAAATATAGTAATTTTTTTCATTGAGAACATTGTTCTCAATGAAAAAAATTACTATTTTTTTCGCTCCAAATTTTAGGGGAAAAAAACCCTCAACTGAATTTGTTTTAACAATTGTCATCATGGCCCTGTGTAAAGTGGTTTTTTTAATTGAAGATAAATGACGATACTAGGACTGCTGGGTTGTTTCTATTTTCACCCATATAGGTACCGGTACATACATATCGGATTTCCTATCTCGTTGCGATAGAATACTTATTTACTGATATCGGTGAAAATTGAAACAACCCAGCATTCCCAGGATCATCATATATTTTCAATTAACCCTTACTATGCTGAATTCAATTTTGTTGTCTGCTGGAAATGTTTTATTTTCAATATTTCTCGACAAAAACCTGGTTTTGACAGCACATGAGAATCGTCTCCAGTGGAGACGATTATCATGTGCTGTCAAAACCAGGTTTTTGTTAAGAATTAAAGCAAAAATGAAAAACAGCAGACGGCAACTTCCGTCAACAGTGTAGGAAGGGTTAAAGCACTTTACACAGGGCCATGACGAAAACACATTTTTATTTTTTATATTATTTTTTTTAAAAAATCCTGAAAAAAAAATAAATCTCAAATATTTGGGCCACCTATTACAATAATTAGTGTGCCACTAACACAGGTTCAATGACCACCAACGAGCGGCCCCCAAGTGGAGCAACACACAACGACCCATTCTTCTGCAAATGAAACGTTTTACGAGATAGTCCCGACTAAAATTACACTCTCTCAATAAATATTTCAGGCTAATCATAATTTATTACCTGGAGAAATGGGACAGTAGGTGAAAAGGACGTTACAAAATTTTCCACAAGTGGAGAACTTTATACATTCAAACAAATAATTAGTATATAGTACGTGCTCTTGAAAATATAAGATGCTTATTGTTTACCCTAGTTTCTCGACCAATGAAAGACCGGCACTTCATCTCAATTAATCACATATTGCGACGCTTTCGCCAATACGTATTAAATTAATCATTACATGTTCAGCGCTATATTTAGAACTGATTTTATACCTTGTTTGTCATCAGTTCACGATACGCAAAGCATATTACCGCCCACACACGCGCTCACTTTATGTCACACCGCCAATCACATACTAGTATAGCGATTCGAAATCACTGTTAGGGGCGGAGCCGGCGACGGTAAACAATAAGTACGTTATAGTTCACATATTGGATTTTTATAAAATCCAATATGTGAACTATAACTATTACTCCGGGATCGACTGGTGAACAGTCTATAACCTAGCAGACTATATAGATACACAGGCTGAGCGGGGTCTACACTGGTTGAGAATGTCAGAATTATATTAGATGTTAAGATACTATTTTACAGGTATCAAAATTCCAAAAAAAAATTTCTTCATTTCTCAATGAAATTATATGATGTTAATTACCACTCATTTCAGTGAGGTTCAAATGAGTTGCAACATCTTATTCTTTTGTCGAGAAATAACGAAAATATTTTTTTTCTTCAACAAAATGGTGCATTATCAGCTTGAAATGGGCTAACCCTTAGACCACTACACACAATAATTGATGTCTGCTGTTGCTTTTATATATTGCCTTATTTCTCAATAAAAACATGGTTTGACAGCACTTTAGAATCATTTCCAATGGAAATGATTCCGAAGTGCTGTGAAAGCATGTTGTAAATTATTCTAAAGTGCTGTCAAAGCATGTTTTTGATAATAAAAATGGAAAATAGAAAATAAACAGCAGATGACAAAAAATTAAGATAGCGGTCTAAGGGTTAAGGTTATAGTTGAGAAAGCCAATTTTTATTTTTTATTCAATACCCAGGTTACGGATTATCTCCACCCTTTCGGACTTGAAAATTAGAAAAAGAAGTGTGAATATTTAATAATTTTCTCTAGACTGTGTGGATGTGACGTTGATCTGGGGCTATCAGGCGCGGATACAGAAATAATTGCAGGTGTCTGTAATTACAAGTCGGCTGCGAGAGGGAAATCGTAAAGTAGTTGGGTCTGGGGGTCCTCCCCCAGGAAATTTTTAGATGCTAGATCGCCGCAGATGTGATTTCCTGACACCTAGGCCCCGAAAAAAGTCATCCATCGAGTATTGTAGATTTTTTTTTTTTTTTTTGGCCGGGAGCAGGGGGGGTCCGGAGCCCCTGGACACCCCCCCCCTGCATCTACGCCTGGCTATACAGTCCCTTTTCTCATGTGGCACTTAATTAAAATAAAGTTTTCCTCGAAGAAGGGACAACAATAGCACGTTCTTGATTTGTGTTATTGTGCCAAAATAATCCCACAAATTTGATTACGACCTCCTAGAATACAGATTTCTTTCAAAGTAAATCATTAAAAGCCAGACATCATGCCCCCTACATACAAACCAATAAGCTAAATTTTAAACATTAAATTTTGTCGTCTGCTGAAAATGTTTTATTTTCAATATTTCTCGATAAAAACCTGTTTTGGCAGCGCATGAGAATCGTCTCCACTGGAGACGATTCTCATGTGCTGTCAAAACAGGTTTTTTGTTAAGAATTAAGGCAAAAATGAAAAACAGCAGACGACAATTTTCGTCTCCCGCGTAGCGAGGGTTAACAGAGGGTGGGTTATTGATTGTAAATTTTAATTATTATGCAACAAAGTAGTTTTCATCGCACAGAGAGAACTCATTATAGTATAGGACTATTGGTTTGTTCTAAACAATAATATCAAAATACATGGGCCATCGGGTGGGCTATTGTATGTAAATTTTAATTAATTATGCAACAAAGTAATTTTCATCCCACAGAGAGAACAAATTATTGGTATGTGTTTGTTCTAAACAAATAATAAAATACAAAGGCCGCCAGTGTGAAAAGGGCCTTACCATGCAGACGACATCTGTAGATCCTGATCCAACTGTGCAGTTGATCACGCGATCGTATTTACTATATGTGGCTGCGATTGGAGAAATGGGGCTTACAGGACTTGTCACTCCTGTAATCTTATAAAGATCTATATTGTTTGTTTGAAGCAAGTTTAATTGATGGAATGGCGAACAGTCTATAGCCTGATCAGACTGTGTGGAAGCGCAGGCTGATCTGGCTCTACACTGGTCACAAAACCCATAAGCCAGATATGAATAGGTTGATGGCAGAATGAAGGTGAACAGTGTAGCCCCAGATCAGACTGCGCGGATGCGCAGGCTGATCTGGGGCTACATTGGTCGCACATTTCATAATCTCATTTCCCATTTCATAATGTCCCATTTCTCAAAATGAAACAAATGGACTTTTTTAATGGATTTCTTTGTCAAGGGATCACGTGGTCTTCGAACCTGATTTTCCGATGTGACGTAAGTTTTACAGTAGTTTTTTCTTTAAAATCTTCCTAACAAACGGACGGATTTTGACGATATGTAGCGCACCAAATACGATGACATACGTGTTTTATGGGTGCTCTGAAGGTTATTTAAATACCTTATAACTTTCACAAAGAATCGAGTACCGTTTATATCTTACATTCACATGCTCTAGTTTTTATTTACATTTACGGTAACCGATTCTTCGTCAAAACGACAGAATTATGAGATTAAAGCCGCCTATACAATAATGGGCAATGTGTACCGCATTTGCTGCAGTATATTTCATAAGAAATATGTCGTTTCATTACAAAGATATTAAAGGAAAGCTACTGTAAACAAATCTAAAAAACATGAAGTAGTTCGGAAACACGTGATACCACACCCTGATCAGCTTATGTGTCTATAATCCGAGATCAGGGTCTACACTGTTCACTGGTTTGTGGGAACAGTCCTGATAGACAATATAAAATTAAGTATCGTCCCAACCTGCCCCTAAAAAATAATGCCAGATTAATTTTTGTACTTGTATATATTTTAACAAAAATCATTAATTATTGGTTTTTAACACTATTTACAACAAAGTTTAATAAAAGATAAAAGTCACCCAGCCGCCTCATTTTTTCCCCCACACAATTTGGATGATATTCAGTAAATTAACTTTATATGGCCGTATTTATAACCAACAAAATTCCCCATACATAACAAAAAGGGCATATTGACTTTGCCAATGCCATAGTCCCTGATCTGTCTGTGTGTCCTCACTGTCTGAGCAGGATTTACACCATTTACTACCCACCCGATCAGAAGCTACATTTTCCAGGTCAAACAATTTCTAAAGTCCTTTTTGTCATGATCAAGCACATTTTATTTGTCGGGTTTTTTAAAGGATTTAATTATGTTCGAGCACTTTGATAACTTTCAACATAATTACGGAAACTAGTATTGACTTTATGAACAGTGTAGACCAATCAGCACAGTGGACGATACCAAACAGGCATATAAAGTTTCAATCAAATCCTTCAGGTAGTTTTAAAGTTCTGAAAAAAAAGCTACCAATTAACATCCATGGGTAAATTTTATGTTGTCACTGAGAAAATAGTTCCGTGAGAAATTATTAAAACACATTTCAAGAAAATAAAACTTTTGTAGCCCAGAGCAAAATCATGCACGTATCAGCATGCTTTAATGAGAAAGGAGCCCAAAGATTATACGACTAATCATTAATCTGCATCATACAATTAGTCATATATTACAAACTGGTGCTGCATGTCACTTAATTTGTGGCTGTGACTGGAGGAGAAATGGGGCTTATGGGTTTTGCGATCAGTGAAGATCCAGATCAGCCTGTGCATCCGCACAGGCTGATCAGGATCTACACAGTTCGTCATTCCATCAATGAAAGACCCATCATGCTTCTAACAGGAAATATAGATCGGTATCGGGCTACAGTGCAATTTCATCAGGCACTATACTGGTCACAAATCCCATAAGTCCCATTTCTCCAGTCACAGGCACATTTTCATAACCGCAAACTTATCCGGTACATGCACCTTGTAATGCATCATTTTCACATCATCCTATACTTTCCTCGTTTCCTGTTTCATTTAACGGCGATTGTTATTTCGTTTTCATTTTTTATGCGAACCAGGCATTACATTTTACGGTTGATGTTAACGCCATAAAGTGACTGGTACACCCATGTATTAGGGCAGATACATAGTTATTTACGACCGATCTCCGAAACCATTACTTAAAAGCTGTACGTCTTTGACATCAGCTAGTTTTTTATGCACTTAATGACATCATAATTTTAAACGTGCATCAAATGCATATTTCACAGATATGTGAAGACTCCACCCATAATACGACTGACTGGGCATGAAATAGTCTCCAATGCACAAACAAAAAATGAAACTGGGAAATACACACTTTATCTGCAGCTCTGTATTATGTGGCTGAGACTGGAGAAATGGGGCTTATAGGTATTGTGACCAGTGTAGATCCAGATCAGCCTGTGCATCCGCACAGTCTGATCAGGATCTTCACTGTTCGCCATTCTATCAATGAAACATTTGTCCTGCTTCTAACAACTACATAGATGGTTATCAGACTACAGGAGTGTGCTATTTGATCAGGAGCTACACTGATCACAAAGCCCATAAGCCCCATTTCTCCTGTCACAGCCACATATAGACGAGCAGGTTTGAGTATTCTGACATCCAGTTTATCAGGCAAGGCTATGAAACGTGTAGGAATTCCGAGGCTTGCCGAGGAATTCATACCGTTTCCCAGCCGAGTTGATATCAAAAGACACTAGCCTGGTAGTTTATTTATCAGGTAACATAATACTGATCATATAGAGTTTCATGAAATATTCCAAAGGGTATTAAAGTTATGCTCAGGACACAAAATAAGATAACACGAGCTGTCAATCTTGCACGCGACACATCTTTAGGTCGTGGTCTATGAATGTGTGAAGTTTCATGAAAATATTCCAAAGGGTATTTGAGTTATGCTTTGGACACAAAATCAGTGCACAAAACAAATAAGGGAGATAACTAAAAAAATATAAGGCAAGAGTTATAATTCTTGCGTGTGAGACACCTTTGGGTTGTGATCTATGTACATGTGAAGTTTCATTAAAATAGTCCAAAAGGTATTTAAATTATGCTCCAGACACGCAGACGTGGGACGATGTCAAATCCATAGTTTGAGGATCTCAAACAAGTTTCCATTTGATATGAGATTTATGCAACGAGTCACACACCGTTTATGCGCCGAGCCTCTGGCAAGGTGCATAAAATTGCAGACGAGTTTCATAAATCTCGTATCAAATGGAAACGAGTTTGAGATTCTGTTTATCACATGACTTCAACCTCCAAAGAGCAGCCAACGTGGAGATTTCCAATATGTTTCAGTGAGCAGATGCCATTGACTCTTTTCGCATCTAGTTAAAATGTACACAGAGAAAAGTATTCTTAATATGCCATATAATAGGTGCACAGTCGAACAATTTAAGTAATTTTAACCACCACAGACCTCTATAGAGACAATGTTTGCAAACAGTGGAGATCCAGATGAGCCGGCTCGTAACGAGCCGTCTCATCAGGATCTCCACTGTTTGTTAATAATTTTAAACATCGTACAGATTACCCTTTTAGAAGAATGGGATAATTTGAATGAACAAAATTAATGAAATAGCGGGATAATTTGAATGAACAAAATTAATGAAATAGCGTGAAACATTGGCATGGAACATCCTATTAAGTTACTTGGTGTTGAAAGGGTTAATACTGTTAACCCTTTGAACCCGAAAGCCCGCTATATGCAAACAGTGCAGATCCAGATGAGCCGGCTCGTAACGAGCCGTCTCATCAGGATCTGCACTGTTTGAAAGTAATTTTCATATTTTTGAGAACAAAAAATATCCCCTTTTTATAAATGGAATAGTCTGAAACATTGGCATGGAACATCCTATTAAGTTACTTGGTGTTGAAAGGGTTAACCAGTCACTGACGCTTCTAATAATGTTTCAAACATGATGATGTGAACATCAAAACATCATTGTGTTGTCGCGCCATTACGTACATCATTTGGAACGTCTTCATTTTATTCATTTGACACAATGTTGGCGCAAAATATGAATACATAATTAAGGTAATGCGGCCAGACAATCATATTTGCTCCAGGTGTTATTGCACGCATGTCATATCATATTTATGAAATGGGTTCCAGCACGGAATAACAATGTTTTCATGTGATAAATAACGCGATGAAATATATTCAAATAGTATGCAAGAATCTATAATCTCCTATTAATATACCAATAGTTCAGACATATGACAATTAGTCGGGTTCAATTGAATGTACAACGTTCAATAGATTTTGAAATTTAAATAAATATGTATGGACTAGACATCTCATGCCAGACAGTGTCAACCGCAGTTCCCACGTAAATAAATAAATGGTCGTGCACTCGAGACAACGTGCAAACTCATATCTGTGGCCAATAAATAGTGTAGTTGTGTTCCTGTTTGATATTTTTGGAATGAAGCCCGAGCCTTTTAAACATTTTCATGCTGAAGACACACCACGGAAAATATTGTTTTTATTTCGTGTCAGAAGCATATTTTTTTTTTATTTTATGTCAGAAGTTTCTGTGATGACCACCATTTGAACCGTTTTGACGAAACGGTTCAATGAGTGGCCACACATAAACTTTGAATGAGAAACACGAGAAAAATGTGGAAAAATATTGATTATTTTTATTCCCATAAATGGGTTTTCCTTATGTATTGGGTTAAACTGAAATTAGTGCTCTTATTCTACTAATCAGGAAATACTTACCGCAATGCATAAATATTTTGAAAAATAGTGTATAATAATCAAATATCATGTAATGGCATCATGAGCGAGAAATTTTTGTTTTGTCTTTTTACATATTTTTATTTCTGAATTGAGGGAATTGTGCTATATTTCGGCCCCCGTGCAAAAGGTACATCGTGTTGATCAAATTTAACGGGTACAAAATATATCTGCATAAAATTATGTTTATACCATATTGCAGTATAAACATGATTTTAACACGTGAAAACTTCCGACGACGGAAAACGGGGTAAAATGTCCATTTTGTCAACTTCGGCTGATGTATATAAGCCACATAAATCTGTTTAGCAGCTCTGTCAACAGGATTTTGACAGGCATTATCTCTCCGCTGAATTACCACACTGCATTTAAGACTTCGTCTATTATGATGTGTCAAGTTTTTGTGATAAAACCGTATGATAGATTGTGACAGACAAGGCTGATATATGGGCCCACACAGAACATAATATACCTTAATATACAATGTATGTGCGATTTTTACCGAAAATTATTTAAAAAATCTGTGAAAAATTTGCCGAAAGTTTGCAAAAATTCCAAAGCAGATGCGGAATTCCGCATCTGCTTTGGTATTTTTCAAACTTTCCATGTCGTATGGAAATTTACTCGCAATACAAATAATTTTTTTCATGACTCTCCCACCAGAAAGCATGCTATCTAAAGAATAGGTCCATATGTAATATTTGGTGAAATGTCATTTTCGCTAAGTGGCGGTATTAACCTCTATGTATTAGAAGTGGACATAACTAGGTAACACATGATAAACGGTGTGATTTACCGCAATTTTAGCCGGCCAACAAGAGAAATGTCAACAGTTTTATTATAAATGGACATCCCTTGTGATAAATGGTAGAAGAATGTGCTCCTATTTACGATGGTCAAACATAATTTGTGTATATTAAATTGCCTGGGCAAAATATGGTTGACAAAATAAACTTGCACAGGGTGGTTTATTAGTGAAAATTATTATTGAAAACTAGAAGCGAGTCTAGGGGTCAATTTACAGGAGGATTTGAGAGAAATCATATCCCTAAATAGCATCCCTTGGAGTAGTTTTTCACTATATGAAACAGAAATTTCTGGAAAATGGCTTATTTTCTAAAACAAATTAACAAAAGTTCTCCCTAATTTGAAGGTCTAGATTGAACCCCGGTGTCCATGGGACCCAGGGGCCCGTTTCACTAAACTTCCTACGACTAAAATGTTCGTAAGTGCAAATTTAGGATCGTCTGTAAATTTAAATTGATGGATTTACATTTATTGAGCATAGGCTGCATATGCAGCCTATGCTCAATAAATGTAAATCCATCAATTGTTTACAAGAAAACATTATTAATGTGCAATTTACAGATTATCATAATTTTGCACTTACGAACATTTTAGTCGTAGAAAGTTTAGTGAAACGGGCCCCAGATGCCCCCAGTGGCAGTATAAGAAAGCTGTAGGACTAGTGGGTCATCAGCACGCAGTATGGTACACCAACATTGTGGAAAGCAATACTATTAACCCTTAGAATGTGGGAACCGAAAATAGTCGTCTGCTGTTAATTCATATTTTGTCTTTTCTCTGGCTGCATTTTAGAATCATTGGAAATGATGTCCATTCTAAAGTGCTGCCCAACCAATTTTTTGATGAGAAAAATGGAAAATAAAAAATATTCAGCAGACAACACAAATTAAATCAGCATTGTAAGGGTTAACTCTTACACCGCTATCTTAATTTTTTTTGTCGTCTGCTGTTTATTTTCTATTTTCCATTTTCATCATCAAAAACATGCTTTGACAGCACTTTGTATTCATTTATAACATGCTTTGACAGCACTTCATAATCATTTCCATTGGACATTGGTCAAACAATGTTTTTATTGAGAAATAAGGCAAGATATAAAAGCAACAGCAGATGACAATTGTTGTGTGTAGCGGTCTAAGGGTTAAAAGTTTTAGCAGGACCAATACTATTTCACTGAGTGGCCGAGGAATGAAGCACAAAGTGGTCTGAATAGCTAAGTAATTTAAGTGGAAAAAGTAGAGCAAGGTCATATGAAGGTCACATATAAGTTTTTCATGTAGAGCAGTAGCCAATTATTGTGTGCAAATTTGGTAGACGTAGGTGTTATATTGGCAGAGGAACGGACTTAAAACGCACAAAGTGGTCCGGATGACCAAGAAAGTTAAGCAGAAAAAGTAGGTCAAGGTCATATGAAGGTCAAACATTATATGTTAGTTTCTGAGGTAGAGCAGTAGCCAATTATTGTGTATAAGTTTGGTAGCCATAGGTGTTTATCTCGACGAGATGCTTCAGATGGTGGTCATGACATATACTTCTATGTACATACTATAAAGAAAATAGTGGTCAAGACAAGTCCTTGTACGCACATATAAAGAAAATATTTTCCGCAAACAAAATGGCGTATCCTCAGCATGAAATGGCTTAAATTTCTTATTTCTCCATCAAAAATGGCAAGTTGGGAGTGCTTTAGAATCGTCTCAATGAGACGATTCTAAAGGACTCCAAATTTGCCATTTTTGAAGAAGAAATAACAAAATTTCACCCCAAGTTGGTCAAATTACGCACCTTAACTGGAGCTCTGAATATGGTATCAAAATATACCAATGTAGGTGGATGTCTATATATGGATCAAGATGGAGATAAAGCTTACATCATTAATAATTAATAAAACTTACTGTGACACAAATATTGCCTACATCAAATCAAACGAGCGCGTCTGAAACATCAGTGGCATAATCAGCGGCACAATCACGTCATCAGATGTCGTAAACATCCAATCATGTACACAGAGCACTTCCAAGTGTAAATTAATATGCTTGTATCATTTAAAATGCGAGGTTACATGAAACATGGTGATTATCTATTATTATCACACAAAATATTATCTTTCAACGTAATATAAATAAGGACAGGGCTCCAGATAAGGAATTTGTAATTGAGTATTGTCACTCCATCATTTCTGAAGCAATTGGGAATTTAAAAAATTGAATTGGGTAAAATAAAATCGCACTACTGTTTACACATCAACAGACAGCAATTATTGAATAGTTTGCTTTGAAATGAAAACACGTCTTGGCATTTCATAAGAATTGTCTCCTTGGAGACAATTCTAATGAAATACCAAGATGTGTTTTCATGGAAAATAAGAAAACTATGCTATATTTGTGGTCTGTTTATTGTTTTCTGCAGCATGATAAAGGTACCACAGAATTTTTCATTGCTTTTTGATACTCGCTACTTCTGATTTCAATTGGCAATTTTAATTGGGTATTTAAGCAAAGACTCAGCTTATCTGGAGCACTGACACATGTATGTGTATAGCTGTAAAGAATGTTGAAATTTACCTCAAATTCACAAAGCAACTTGTGATTTTAGCTTATATATGCTGTGACTTGAGAAATGGGGCTTATGGTATTTGTAACCAGTGTAGCTCCTGATCAAATAACTCCTGTAGCCTGATAACGATCTCTATTGCTTGTTAGAAATATGACGAGTGTTTCATTGATGGAATGCAGGGCACAAACAAACAAAATTCCACTCGTCCGCTCGTCCTGTCGAGTGGGAATGTCTGCAGGACGAGTTGAAATTTCAAATGTTTGTATGTAAATTACTTTTTTTTTTCGCCATTTCCATCGAAGTTAGGACGAGTGAAAATTTTAAGAATGTTCATGCCCTGGAATGTGGAACAGTGCAGATCCTGATCAGACTGTGCGGATGCATAGGCTGATCTGGATCTACACTGGTCATAAATCCCATAAGCCCCATTTATCTAGTCACAGCCACATATTTAAGGGTGGGAACAGGCTAAAAAACTGTGCACACCCGGAGATAGTTACAAATTGAAGAGACGTAATTTGGGACAACAATTTACAATTTAGATTGCTCGACTTAATTTTACTTAGTTTCTCAATTCTGTTATAACTATTCTATCCCCTGAAGAACTACTTTAGTATTCCAATACCTCATTCTTGTGCACAAATGCCACACATTCATACTGCCCTGAATGTGACCTTGACCATTGACTATTCACAACTTTGCTTAAACACTTAGAAGTTTCGGTTAAGAAGTTTGAAGTCTGTCAGGGTTCAACACAGCATACTTGTGCACAAATGCCACACATCCATGCTGTCTGCCGGAGATTCTCAATTCTGTCAAAACTTTTTCTTTCCCCTAAAGTTTACTTTTACATTTCAATACATCATTCTTGAGCACAAATGCCACACATCCCTGCAACCCTTAATATGACCTTGACCTTTTGAACTTCACAACTTTGAATAAACACTTTTGGTTACATGAAGTTAATTTGTGTATATACATGACTTTATCCCGTCAACACAGTGCGTATGTGCCGTGAAACACGTTGCCGTGAAACATTTTTGATATCCAGTCAATACTATTTTTGCATTTTACAGCCATTTGTAGGTGTTGACGGGATAAATAGAATAGTATGTTAGTGCCGTGAATGGGAAAAAATATCTGGCGCGGCACGGAAACGGGATGTGCTCGGCAGAGCCTCGCCCATCCCGTTTTCTGAGCCTTGCCAGATATTTTTTCCCATTCACGGCACTAACCTACTATTCTCTATATATCTGGAAATAAAAACTACAAATTGAAGAAGTTTGCCGGAGTTGCTCCAAGCTGTCACCGGCGGGCATTCTAACTACAATAATTCACCTCCAATATGTTCTCTACAGCTACAATCTGACCCATTCAAAAAAATTGAGCAACCGAAGTGCATACCCAAACCTGTTACATGTAGGTCAACATTTAGTAAACTGTATATTTTATACCTTTAAACAAATAATGATTGATGTAGAACTAGTAAATTGCCAAAAATAATAGGACAGGGAAATAATTTCCCCATGGAAGCCATCTTTTCTCGTGTTGCTGTTCAACATTCAACATAACAAAATGAAACCTTCAAACTTACAAGATATATATGTAAATGTCAGATAAACACATGGACACAGTAAAATAACTAATTTCAGCATGTGTATTTTCTTTATTAATAATTTATTGATACAGCTTTGACAGTTTTATATCGCTAACATATCAAACACACTGGAAAACCGATTGCAAAAATCACTCTTCCATGTGTTACATTAAAGAGATGGGGTTAAATGGCTACCCTCGCGAGAGGTATGCCATGGAGCGGGGTAGCAATTATGTTTCTAGGGGCATTCGTGTGCCGACAGGCCACATTTTCTTGTTTAGTTATGTAGACTACAGTAGATGGCGGTTGTGTAATTATCTATACTTATAATGATACTGCATGCAATATGGTGTGACATGAATTAATGAGGCAAAACTGTGCACGTCATACACGCAAAACATTTTGCATGCATGCAAATAGATGAAAATGCAAACACAAATATGGCTGTGACTTGAAAAATGGGGCTTATTGGTTTCGCGACCAGTGTAGACCCAGACCAGCCTGCGCATCCGCGCAGTTTGATCAGGATCTACACTGTTTGCCATTCCATCAATGAGACACCCGTCGTACTTCTAATAAGCAATATAGATCATTATCAAGCTACATGTGTGTGCTATTTGGCCAGGAACTACACCAGCGACGAATCCCATAAGCACCATTTCTCCAGTCACAGATACTTATTGGTTTCGCGACCAGTGTAGACCCAGACCAGCCTGCGCATTCGCGCAGTCTGGTCAGGGTCTGCACTGTTCGCCATTCCATCAACGAAACACACGTTTCTAACAAGCAAATTGTTATCAGGCGACAGGAGTGTGCTACGTGATCAGCAACTACACTGGTCACAAATCCCATAAGCCCCATTTCTCCAATCACAGCCACAAATGCAAATCAGCCGGAAGAATTCAAACTATAGACAGAGATTGGGAAATTTCCGAGATCAACAAGCGTCTGAGGAAAGGTTAAAAGCAAGACGACATTACAACAAAAGCCGTTGAAATAAATCATGATTCTGAAAATGAACGGAGCAAGATATTCACAAGGAATGAATTAGACTTTAAAAGTTGTAAATGACAGCATATTCAATGCAGGGATTTTGCTTCAAATAGATAATGAATTTATTCTTACTCGAGCATAAAGGACTAATCTATCACAATCATCCTGTGATATAATGTAGATATACTTGTGACAAGATAAATCAATGCTTGTATGGGAAATTCTAATACAAATTATCAACGACCAGTGTAAACCCAGATCAGTGCAGAATCGCATGTGGAGTCGGACCTGTGACATCGGACCTGTGACATAAAAATTGCCCATTGAAAATAAATCCATTACCCCACCCACCTGCTGTCGTACTGTATGATACGTGAGAGACGTAACAGTACAGTACGAAACCAGGTGGGTGGGGTAAAGGACAAAATAGACGACAAAATTCAATTCACTGTCGGGTTACATGCACCATCACTGTCGGCCATCTCCGTAATCATTTATCTGTTGGTTTAAACAGTCTTTATTTCAATGTGATATAAATACATGTAATACATGAAAACAAGCTTTTACGCTTATGTGAATCTTCTCCTGGACACTTTCAAGGAAACTGGCTAAGGAGCATGTTGGTGAAATAAAGTAACATTGTTTAAAGTTTGACTAACCAAATAATGCTTCTAGGAAATATCAGCGGTACACCATGACAAGAGCGGCTATATTGAGCTTTCCTGATGACTCGCTATACTTATTCAAAGTGAGTCATGCGGGTTTTTTTTTGTTTGTTTATTAGTGTTTAACGGCCTATCAACAGCTACGGTCATGTAAGGCCGGGCAAAAACGGGTTGAGTCGTGCAGGGTACTGATTAGTTTAAAATATTATATTTGCAGGTCTGTAGCCTATTTCATCAACATTGCAAAGTATACTTTAGTAGCAAAGTATACTTTGAGGGAGAAATTTCCAATTTTATGATAAATTTATTAATTTTTATTATACTGAATTTATTACATTATCACAGCCAATTTGGCTGTGATAATGTAATAAATTCAGTATAATAATTCTGCATACTTTTAATCATGAAATATATGCATTTGTTAGTTCTATATGAAATAATGCATTTCAGGAAAAATAAATGATTACTCCCTCAAAGTATACTTTGCAATGTTGGTGAAATAGGCTACTGAGGATCCGCCGAGTTAGAACGTATGAGCCATTTGTTTCATGGTGCACGACATTATAAATGTGAATTGGGGATCATGGCAAGCCATACACTGTTGCTACTGTTGACAAATTTTAGTTCTATTTCTCTAAGTACAGTACTGTTATATGAAACAAAAAAGCACACTGTTCAAAGATGTAAACAAATTAGTGCGGAAACTTGCGTGGATGAGACTGTCACCATGGTCCAAAAACTACATTTTTCTTTGATATAAATACTTTTGTTTACATTACAGTAGATCGCGACCTTGTCATGTTTATTTGTGAATGTATTGTTGAATGGCGAGATTAGCTAACATGGTTATTATCTACGTCAAAGAAACTGACGTGACAATTGTGAAATCCAATCTAATAGTATGCAGCTGTTTTTGCCATAATTTAATATCATGTAACTTAGACCACTGCTCACAACAATTGTCGTCTGCTGTTTCTTCTATATCTTGCCTTATTTCTCCATAAACAAGAGCTCCGCGGAGCAAAATGTCCCGCCTGGCGCAGTTTGATAGTATATAAGGAGCTTGTAATAACCTTGGGGTTAGTGTCAGCACCATGAGCTTTCTGTAGAATGATGCGGGATGTTGTTACAATGCATATATGGAATATTAAAGCATAAACTGAGCGTTAACTTTTCCAAACACGTAAATTTCTAAGTCAGTGACCTTGACCTTTGGGGTTAGCGGGCACCATGGGCTTTCTGTATGATGCAGGATGTTGTTACAAATGCATGTATCGAATATTAAAGCATAAACTGAGCGTTCATTTTTCCAAACACGGAAATTTCTAAGTCAGTGACCTTGACCTTTGGGGTTAGTGGGCACCATGGGTTTTCTGTAGAATGATGCGGGATGTTGTTACAAATGCATGTATGGAATATTAAAGCATAAACTGAGCGTTAATTTCTAAGTCAGTGACCTTGACCTTTGGGTTTAGCGGGCACCATGGGCTGTCTGTAGAATGATGCGGGATGTTGTTACAAATGCATGTATGGAATATTAAAGCATAAACTGAGCACTAAAACTGAGCGTTAACTTTTCCAAACACGGACATTTCTAAGTCAGCAACCTTGACCTTTGGGGTTAGCGGGCACCATGGGCTTTCTGTAGAATGATGCGGGATGTTGTTACAAATGCATGTATGGAATATCAAAGCATAAACTGGGGTGGTGTAAAGGACAAAATAGACGGTAGCTTTTCACCATCACTGTCGGCCATCTCTGTAATCATTTATCTGTTGAATGGCGAGATTAGCTATTATCTGCTCAAAGAAACTGACACAGGACGTGATATTTGTGAAATCTAATCTAACAGTATACAGCTGTTTTTGCCATAATTTAATATCATGTAACACTTAACCCTTAGTCCGCTACTCGCAACAATTGTCGTCTGATGTTGCTTCTATATCTTGGCTGATTTCTAAAAAAAACACATGCTTTGACAGCACTTCAGAATCATTTCGAATGGAAATGATTCTGAGGTGCTGTCAAAGCATGTTGTAAATTATTCTAAAGTGCTGTCAAAGTATGTTTTTGATGATAAAAATGGAAACTAGAAAATAAACAGCAGACAACAAAAAAATTAAGAGAAGAGGTGTAAGGGTTAAATGTTTTACATATATGTTTATTTTCTGTGTATTTCAACATATACAAGGAGTACTTGGTTAAAATTATACAGGTGTGACGTCATTTTTGCTATCGATTTTCTACAAAATCTTCTTAACAAATGGATGGATTTTGAATATACATGTATATAGCTCACCAAAGACGATGATTTATGTGTTTTATTGGTGTTGTAAAAGTTCACAAGAACTGATATCTTAACCCTTACACCGCTATCTTAATTTTTTGTCGTCGGCTGTTTATTTTCTATTTTCCATATTTATCATCAAAAACATGTTTTAACAGCACTTTAGAATAATTTACAACAAGCTTTGACAGCACTTCAGAATCATTTCCATTGGAAATGATTCTGAAGTGCTGTCAAAACATGTTTTTATTGAGAAATAAGGGAAAGATATAAAAGCAACAGCAGCCGACAATTGTTGTGTGTAGCCGTCTAAGGGTACAATTAGCTGCTGGATGGCTTATCAGCAATGCACTGTATGACCCCGATATAGCCACCACCCCCTCCCCTGTATATTTACTCTACTGTAATATAGCCTGTATATTTGGTAATTAAATACACGAATACACAAGAGAACAACCACTGATAAAATGGGTCGTATGACATTGTGGATCCTGGCCTTTTTGAAACCAAGTTCTCATCACGATATGATCCTAGCTGTTGCTGGGACTGTAAACCCTTTCACTTTTCAACATATTCACACCATCGGATTAGAGTCTAATCTCTTTGCTGAAGGCTACTTTATTTCATATAGCGAACAGCATAAGCCCAGTAGCCTATTTCATCAACATTGCAAAGTATACTTTAGTAGCAAAGTATACTTTGAGGGAGAAATTTTCAATTTTTTTTAAAATTTATTAATTTTTATTATACTGAATTTATTACATTATCACAGCCATTTAATGGCTGTGATAATGTAATAAATTCAGTATAATAATTCTGCATACTTTTAATCATGAAATATATGCATTTGTTAGTTCTATATGAAATAATGCATTTCAGGAAAAATAAATGATTACTCCCTCAAAGTATACTTTGCTAGTAAAGTATACTTTGCAATGTTGATGAAATAGGCTACTGATCACAATGTCCCATATAAGTAAGTGTTCATATTCGCCCAATTCCGAAACAAAGTTCAAATGGTGGTCACGACATATACTTCCAAGCATACAGAAAGAAATTATTTAGGATTCTTCACAAACAAAATGGCATATCGTCGGTATGAAATTGGTTAATAAACTATGTTTTACACTATCAATTAAACATGACAGCATTGCACTTTCTCTGCATATGCATATCATGTAATGTATTTACTGTATTTAGTGGTATTTATAAATAATTAAATCATATTATGTCATATAGATAACGGATGATATGATACGGATCACCTGCTATAATTTGCAGGTATGACGTAATTTTCAGTAATTTTCCCAGTCAAATACAGGAGATTTCATCTTCATACCAATATAGAGAAGTTTTCGTAAAAATATTAGAAACAGTAGGAAAACGATGAAATCAAACTGTTATTGATGTCAAATGCTTAGCAAATTTAACAGGCACTTTTCACCTTTTTTATAATAAAAAAATATGATTATACATATCAAATTGTAAGTAAAACGTTATCATTTTCCGAATTCATCGAAATTTTCAGTTCAAATCGATGCCAAATACTTTCTTTTTAAAAACTAAAAGCAGTTTTCATTTTCTAATAGGAAAATATTACAGCTAATGTGTCTTAAATTAAATTACCTGTAAAATAATTTAATGAATAAGTTAAATGTTTATTGTTTTCAATGCTTGTTGACATGATGTTTATTAGCATGTCATAGCACCATGACGACGTCTGCAAAGTGCGACGTTCATTTTGGCATTGAACATTAATGATGGTAATACTTTGATGACGTTGAACATTAACCCTTACTACGTTGAATTAAATGTTGTCGTCTGCTGCAAATGTTTTATTTTCAATATTTCTCGACAAAAACCTGGTTTTGACAGCACATGAGAATCGTCTCCAGTGGAGACGATTCTCATGCGCTGTCAAAACCAGTTTTTTGTTAAGAATTAAAGCAAAAATGAAAAACAGCAGACGGCAATTTCCGCCAACAGCTTAGGAAGGGTTAATTTGGTAATACTTGGTAATCTATCTACTGAAATGGCATTAGCGTCCGATTTGTCGTTGAAAACTTTATTTTAACCCTTTTGTTGACATGGGAGAACACGTTGGACGTATCAAAAGTCGAATAAATTCAGCGAAAAAGTTTCAAATTATTTTGGGATTTGCAAATGTCAACATATGGGTTAAAACATCTCGATACTGATATACACGGGAACTTTTCATAACAAGATAAAAATAATAGGAAAACACTGCAATCCAGCTTTTATTAACCCTTAGACCGCTACTCACAACAATTGTCGTCTGCTGTTGCTTTTATATCTTGCCTTATTTCTCAATACAAAACATGGTTTGACAGCACTTCAGATCATTTCCAATGGAAATGATTCTGAAGTGCTGTCAAAGCATGTTTTTGATGAGCAAAATGGAAAATAGAAAATAAACAGCAGACAACAAAAAATTAAGACAGCGGTCTAACGGTTAATGTAAATTGTTTAGCAAATGTTACCTGAAATGTATGCAAGTAAAATTAAATCATATTCCATGTAATTGATCAAACCATATTGCGCACGAGGACATGGCGTGTGCAATGTATACATAGAGTTAATGCACTAAACAAATACGTTTATGGACAAGATGGGGGGTGAACAATCAAACCAGACAGGATTGTATTGGAAAATTGTCGTCTGCTGTTTCCCATATTTTGTTTTTCTCACACAAAAAAAACAACATTGTTTGGCAGCATTTTAAAGTAATTTCCAAGTGCTGTCAAAAGACCATGTTACTGATGGAGAAAAACATAAATATTTTCCTTTACTTCTAATCAATTTTATTGGCGTAAACACCATTTGAACCGTATCATTCAGATGGTTCAAATGAGTGGTAACAACATATACTTTCATTGAAAAATAAGAAATATAGAAAAGTAGAATTCTCCTATGCCAAAAACAGCAAATTTCCTAAAGCAATTTTGATATATTATGATATAGAGCTTCCAAATAAATGACCGTCAAATAATTTATAACAACTACATGTTTTTGTAAATCATGTATGAAGTTAAGCAATAATATAATCTTTAACCGTTACACCGCTATCTTAATATTTTTGTCGTCTGCTGTTTATTTTCTATTTTATCATCAAAAACATGCTGCGACACCACTATAGAATAATTGACAACATGCTTTGACAGCACTTCAGAATCATTTCCATTGGAAGTGCTGTCAAAACATGTTTTTATTGAGAAATAAGGCAAGATATAAAAGCAACAGCAGATGACAATTGTTGTGTGTAGCGGTCTAAGGGTTAAATATGTTTTAGTGAAATAAATCATCCATTGACGAAAACACACAAGAAAAAAAAATCTTATTTGGTATGCACGCAATTTTCATGATGCATATAGACATACATTTTGAAACAGAAACTGATTTTATCAGTTTATATTGTATTCACGAATATTCATGAATAGCAAAAAATTCCTCGTCACGTCACAATGCGACACATGTGACCAGATGTTGCCTCGTCCATTAGTCATCGACACATCACATATTCTAGAACCGTCATTTGCTATGTAATTATCTCTATTATCATATGGCACATTCACCAGGGCGCCGTTTCACTAAACGTCGTGTGACTAAAATGTTCATAAGTGTAAATTTACGATCGTCTAGAAATTTCAATTGATGGATTTACATTTACTGAGCTCAATAAATGTAAATCCAACAATTTTTCACAAGAAAACATTGTTAATGTGAAATATACAGACTCATAAGTTTTCAGTTACGAACATTTTAGTTATACAAAGTTTAGTGAAACGGCCCCCAGGGCCATAGCCACATTGTGGTGCATGCATCTGTTTTTTCCTGGTATATGCCTAAATTAAAATTAACCCTTACTACGCTGAATTAAATGTTGTCTGCTGGAAATGTTTTATTTTCAATATTTCTCGACAAAAACCTGGTTTTGACAGCACATGAGAATCGTCTCCAGTGGAGATGATTCTCATGTGCTGTCAAAACCAGTTTTTTGTTACGAATTAAAGCAAAAATGAAAAACAGCAGACGGCAATTTCTGTCAACAGCGTAGGAAGGGTTAAGTTTGTTTGCCCTTTACCACTCGTTATTTATTTTGTTGTTTTTTAAAAAAAAATGTTTTGTTGTCTGACCACCTTACATTCGGCAAGAACAAACGTCTGCAAATCCAAATAATACCGTTAAAATCGAGTTGGGCCGCTGTATTGACAATCTCAATAAAAAATATAATAATTTGCCTACCTACCTGTCCAGGTCTAAAATGCGGGGTAGGTATTATAAAGTTTGCTTGTTTTGTTTGTTGGGGTTTAACGGCCTATCAACAGCTAAGGTCATTAATTTAAGGCCGTATATAAAACATTCTGCGACAAATTTGTTCAACCCGGATATAGCCAATTTCCACCTTTAAATATTTCAGAATGTGCATGCTGATCTGGATATACACTGGTCACAAAACCTATAATCCCCATTTCTCCAGTCGCAGCCGGCTCATCTGGATCTACATTGTTTGCAAACATTATGATACAGGGGCGGATCAGGAGGGGGATTCCGGGGTTGCAACCCCCACGCCCACCCACCCCAGGAAGTGCATTTCTGGACATCTAGATTTCAAAAAAAATCCTGGGGGGCAGGCATGCCCCCAGACCCCCCTAGCATACTCACTTTACTCTGTGGAGCTCGAAAATAGGACAACCCCACCCCCCCCGTTCCACAAATGCTGGATCCGCCCCTGTGATAGTATAGAGGTCTCTTGAGTTGTAATGTTTATTTAAGTGGGTAATCAAATCAAATGTTCGTAATCAAATTTGATTGGATAAGCAAACCCTTTATATTTGAGTACTAAACATATGAAAATGTTTTCATTATGATGGGTTGAACAGAGTAAATTTGCGAGTTCAATTTACACTTTTAACCTCATTAACGCAGTTTAATAAAATTATTTATACCATTCACTGCAACTGACTGAAACCCTCACTGAAAACATATTCTATTCGCATACAATCTCGGCACACAATCAACGTTTCAATAACCTGTCGTTATCGGACGAACATCAAACCACAGCGACACCCCTACCCTCTAGCCACGAATTCAATCTCGCCATTTCAAGGTCTGACTATATAGTCGCGGACTACTGACCTTCGGAGGGTTAGAAACAATCTATACCGAGCCGTATCTGAGAAAGATCTCAGACTCGACAATTACAAAGAAATATCTATATGTAAATAGTGAAAGGGCAAGGGTCAAAAGTACAGCCAATATGCCGGAACTTTGTTGTTCATTTCCATTTAACCCTTAGTAACAGGGGCCCCGTTTCACTAAAACAACAAAAAAGTCCGAAAGAAGATAGTGACAAATTCAATCATCACAAAATGATTTTCAGAATACCGGTAGTCCATTTATAAAAAATATGAAAATTACTTGCAAAAAGTGCAGATCCTGATGACGAGCCGGCTCATCTGGGGGCCGTTTCACTAAACTTCGTAGGACTTAAAATGTTCGTAAGTGCAAAATTATGATAGTCTGTAAATATCACACTAACAATGTTTTCTAGTAAACAATTATTGGATTTACATTTATTGAGCATAGGCTGCATCTGCAGCCTATGCTCAATAAATGTAAATCCATCAATTGAAATTTCCAGACGATTCTAAATTTGCGCTTACGAACATTTTAGTCGTACGAAGTTTCGTGAAACGGGCCCCAGAATCTACAGTTTGCAAACACGGCTATAGAGGTCTGTAGTGTTAAAAGGGTTAAAGGCACTGGGTCTCGGGTATGCATAGAAAGTGACGAAAAAGAATAGGAAAAATACTTCAAATGTAGATTTGAAGAATCGCATTTCTGAACCTAATTATACATATAAAAAATGTTTACAATACTGAAAAATATTTAGCGTTTTCAATGCAATTTATTTTTCAGTTTATAAACATGTTTTGCAATGGATGGTTACTAATTTATTTTATGAATAATGGCGAGCAAATCATCTCCCCTGCTTATCACAGTTTCTGATGGCATGTACCAGACCAGAACACATATTTTAGGGAATGTGATCAAATAAAAAGGTGTGATGGTTTGATTTCTGTCATTTGTTGTGTATGAAGCTAACAACTACATTTTGGATATCTGCGAAATCGTCTGAGAGACAGTGCCTTTAACAGGCATGGGAGTGGAACACTATCCCCAATCCTGAAAATTTATTTGAGCAGCGGATTGCGCTGCGATTTGCTAGGGGGGTCTGGGGGCATGCCCCCGCCCCCATAATTTTTTTTCAATTCTAGATGCTCTGTGCTTCATTCTGAGGTATATTTAGCATTAAACAGATCACATTTTCCCCTGAAAAAATATGCTATAATTAGGAAAATTTGGCAACATAATCCATTTCAATTTAAAATAATACTTGCAACAAGAAGTCAGTACATGTATAACAGGTATTCCGCTGGGGAAAATAAAAGAATTGCCAATTAAAAAATAAAATCATACATTAAAGCTGCACTGATCAACTAACATTTGTTTTATCTCATGTACTTTCGCAGTGTATTAAAAATCATAATACATTTGTGGAATAAATATACAAGACAACTTCATAAAACATACCGGTCACTGTAATGTTATCCTGTATCTTGTATGTGGTGTTGGACGAAAGAATGACTCATTCTTTCGTCCAACACCACATACAAGATACAGGATAACATTACAGTCACCTGTACAGCTTCACTGTATGATGCTGTGCTTATTCAATACATATAATCTAACATTCATGTTGATATAATAAGATATTTATCAAACTCTTTTTCCTATGAAATCAGTAAACTTGTTTAATAAATATCATATTAATTTATGATTCATGTAGGATTCTCCAATTAATAGTGTTTGACGGCCGGTCAACAACAGCTAAGGTAATTTTAGGCCCGATCAACGGGTCTGGATCCCGAATATCACCACAGAATAGTTAACCCTTTCAACCCTAAATAACTGGAATGTGTATGTTAATCTAATTGTCACAAAACAATTTTCAGACTAGTCCATTTATAAGGACTGGTGGTGTTTTTTTCTAAACAATGTGAAAAGTTATTTTAAAAAGTGCAGATCCTGATGAGACGGCTCGTTACGAGCCGGCTCGTCTGGATCTACACTGTTTGCCAACACAGCTAAAGAGGTCTGTAGTGTTGAAAGGGTACATCAATAGGTGAAAAATAGTAAAGTTTGTTTGTTATAGGGTCACTATTGAAAGGGCCAGTCATATTTGACTTATTAGACACTATCGAACAATCGGTACTTCCCAATTCCTATCCTTTATGCCAGGCACCCGGCAGGAAGCCAATTGTTACCATTAACCCTTACAATGCTGAATTAATATGTGTCGTCTGCTGAATATTTTTTATTTTCCATTTCTCTCATCAAAAACTTGGTTTGGCAGCATTTTAGAATCATTTCCAATGGAAATGATTCTAAAATGCTGCCAAACCATGTTTTTACCGAGAGAAAAAACAAAATATGAATTAACAGCAGACGACTATTTTCGGTTCCCGCATTCCAAGTGTTAAATTCAACTACCTGGCGACTCACCAACCGGCCACATCAGTCCGAGCAGAGGCTCAAACCTTCGACCTCTCGGTTGGGAGGTGAATGCATTATCCACTAGACCACATCAAATAGGTGTGAATGAAACTGATGTTACTGTCTGTTCCACGTTTTGCTGCCGTCAAACTTTGGCTATTAACCCTTCCTACGCTGTTGACGAAAATTGCCGTCTGCTGTTTTTCATTTTCGCTTTAATTCTTAACAAAAAACTGGTTTTGACAGCACATGAGAATCGTCTCCACTGGAGACGATTCTCATGTAGTCAAAACCAGGTTTTTGTCGAGAAATATCGAAAATAAAACATTTGCAGCAGACGACAACATTTAATTCAGCGTAGTAAGGGTTAAACATATTCAATCTAAACAATATTTAAATGTAAGTACTTTTTCAGCAATAACGAAAAAGTCATCCTCCCCAAATTTGGAAATGGACTCCAAAACCAGGTTAGATAGATTGCAAATCATGTAAATAAGAAAAACAAAGTTAGATTTTGAAAATCGGTCCACAAATAATTTTTTTTTTTTAAAAAGTCTAGTTTTAGCCCCCATGTTAAATTCTCATAGGAAAATTGTTTTTTTCGAAATTCCATCAAATAATTATTTTTTGGGAGGGTGTCTTTTTTTGTTATTCATGAAAAAGTATTTACATTTAAATATTTTTTAGATTTAATGTGTTTAATAGCCAAAAGATTGTCAGCAGAAAAACGTGGAACAGACAGTAGATAAAATGTGATAAAAGAAACATCACCTGGTGAGTTGATTCGAGGAACATCTTAATTTTCCAGTTTTCCGCCAAATCCTCATAACTCCGACGCGGACTCGTGTACGCACTCAGATCCCGGAAACTTCCGGTTACAGTCGACAAGTTCCGGTAGCTCGAGCATGACAGATTCTGGTAACTCGAACCCCGGATAGTTGTCCGTTCGCTATAACTCCCTTGTATTGCCGAATCCCTGTAACCTGCTTGTACAGACAAGTCCCGGTAACTTCTCTGCACGGTTACATCCCGGTAATTCTGTCTCGGTGACGGCCTGTCACGGTAGCTATTGTTTAGAGTCGATAACTCCTGGTAACTCCCCCGTTTTAATGTGTTCATCATGATTGCAATTGAGTTAGTCGGACGTTAAACTCCACAAATACATCAGAAAATCATCAGAATAAACGTATCGGTAGTACAAAGCTGATGCGAGTAATGTACATTGTCAAAATCACATTTTATTTATACTCCATCAGTGAGGTCTGTACACCGTTGTCCGAATCACGTTTTATTTATATTTCGACTACACAAAATAAATGTATGTGAGTAATCGTTTGTTCGGCGGTTGATGTCATTGTACTTTCCAACCATTCACACCGACTAACCCATCAAATCAGCCGTCAAAACAAAATCGTACTCCAGTCAGTGTCTGGCTATTATACATATATATCCTCCAATGGAAATCTAGATACCGTAAAATCCATAAATATTCGGACACAATTTGTTTTGGGAAACCCATAGGGGTTTCCCAAAACAAATTGTATCCAAAAACATCATCATTTTGATAAACTCATACTAACCATAACTATTGATACACACATTGTTTTGGGAAACAATAAATATATTTATATAGGGTCTTCCAAAATAAAGTGTGTCTCTAAATATTTAAGGTTATTACAGTGATCGAATTCGTCATCAAACAGATGTCCGACTCCCTAAAGCAGAAAATCCCATTGTACACTCTTAAACCCCGTCAATGGTTATCAAATACACAAACATTAGTTATTAAACCGAGTCATTGGCTTTTACGAGAAATTAAAGACGTCCGCATACACAAGCAGCTTAATAAAATACACCTACGTTCTGTGCTTGTTAAATTGAAAATGTCACGACAAACTTGACTGCGATTACGCAATCAATTGAACAACGTGGTGCAGTGTATTTAAGATAACACGAGACCTGCGATATGAACGTAATCATTCTCATTATAAATATCACAATATCAATCTTGTCTCTATGCAATTGTCATAGTGACATGTGTAAGAATTCTACTTATAATATAGAATCATCAATTATAATTGACAATGAATCATTCAAATATTACGTATACGTGGTTAACAAATATCCTGTTATATTTTAACCCTTACAATGCTGAATTAAATTTTGTTGTCTGCTGTTTATTTTCTATTTTTCTCATCAAAAACATGATTTGACAGCACTTCAGAATCATTTCCACTGAGACAAAAGAGAAAATATGAAACAACAGCAGACGATAGTTCTCATTTCCCGCAGTCTAAGGGTTAAGCTTCCTCTGTATGAATTACTTCTAAATGCAATAGATATGCACAATTGTTTATTAAAACAGGAGTAATATTGTATTGTATATGTAGCATTAAATTTTTAAAAAAAATCCAATGAAAAATACTATTCTTACTAAAGTTAGAAAATTACGGTAGTTAGAAAAGTTAGAGACATTTTACATGTAAACTCAAGTTTAACTTCTAAAATTCGGAAAATATAAATTGTCGTCTGCTGTTGTTTTATATTTCATCTACTTTCCCAATAAAAATATGGTTTGACAGCTCTTTAGAATAATTTCCAATGGAAATGATTCTAAAATGTTTTCAAAACATATTTTGATGAGAAAAATGGAAAATAAAAAAACCCCGCAGGCGACAAATTTTAATTCATCATTAAAAGTGTTAATACTTCACTAATCCACAGTCACTGTCTAATATTATTAACTACTCCACAAGTCCACAGGCAATAATTCAGAAAAAAGTCACAAACTTGCACCATATAATTTTAAAACTGAATTTAATATCTTCTAATCCAGATTTGAACTGTCACGTTTCAGTTTAGCTGCACAAGTGGTCCGTCTGCACATATGGTAATCTCATACATTATGCAGACGAATGAAGTAGAACAATTTTATACCGTTGCTGATAGGATATATACGACGTTGTAAGGCGACTACCATATAAACGCTACAGTGAATGGCTAGCCTACTATTAAAGCTTACAGTGCTGAATTGATGGTGTCAGCTGCTGTTATTTTTTAATTTCTATTTTCTCAAATAGTAACATGGTTTTACAGCACTTTAGAATCATTTCCAATGGAAATGATTCTAAAGTGCTGTAAAACCATGCTTTTACTGAGAAACATGACAAAATATGAAACATCAGCAGACGACAATTTTTGTTTCCTGTTTTCTAAGGGACAGTCCAACAGGTAAGTTAAACCCAGACAGCACAGCAGGTAGAAGGCTCCAGACAAGTGTGGTACATGTATCTAAAGAGTATTAAACCTCTGATTTCAAAATCATCGCATGTCTATACACACTTTTTGAAAAATGGGTATATTGTTTTCACAACAGGTGTCCGTCCCGTCCCGTCCATCTGTCCGTCCATCCGTAAATCCGTCGTGTTTATTGTAAGAAGTAAAACTTTTCAACCGTAACAGCTGGATACTTGATATTTGGTATGTGGCATGTAAATGTTGAAATGCAGACATCCCACAAATGGCTACGAAATTCCCCTATCATATTCCTATGGGTAGTAAACGTGAAATATTTAGATAACTTTTAGACCTTAAAATTGATAGCCGACCTCGAAACCCAAGCCACCAATATGACTATTTAGACCATACAACTATTTTGATAACTTTTTGAACTTATGATACTACGGAATATGTGTCAAATGTGTGAAAGAAAAGGAGTATATGGCATTCGCGACCAGTGCAGACCCAGATCAGCCTGCGCATCTGCGCAGTCTGATCAGTGTCTGCACTGTTCGCCATTCAGTCTGTGAAGCATCGGTCCTGTTTCTAACAAAATGGATTGATTCTTACCAGGCTATAGAAGTATGTTAGAAAATCTTCAGGCCTCGACAAATTCTTAGTTTTCCACTAGCCCGGACTCATACATTTCTATATATTTTAATGTTTATGCCGCACTTTCTCTTCAAATTACCACTCATCCTGATCGAAATATTCACTCGTCGATACGAACAGACAAGCGAAGTTGTCGAGGCCAGATCTTAATCTTTCTTTCTTTCTTTCTTTCTTTCTCTTTCTTTCTTTCTTTCTTTCTTTCTTTCTTTCTTTCTTTCTTTCTTTCTTTCTCTTAGGTTTAACGTCCGCTTTTCTGACATAGAGGTACAAGCCTCAGGGAGTCTACACACAGACGGGTCAACGGGGTCGTGTCCCAACTTCAGAACTCAATATTTACAATCAAAATATATATTCAGTCCTGAAATTAGAACAACCTGATCTGGTGCCAGGCCCATCGCCACACCAGCATCATTTATCCCATCCCCTAAAAGTAATAGGATTAGCGCTAATCTTACTTTTATATATGGGGCATAGCCTGACTCAACTCTCACATACAAGAAAGCCAAAAATGTACATGAGGGCCAAATCCGGTATAGTGGGTTTCGGAAAGTATGAACCCAATCGTTAAGCCAGTTTAGTCGCCTTTTACGACGAGCAATGGCTACTGCAGCACTATTCTCAGGATCCCGCCCCGGTGCCTGCACGGGGCTTCAGATCTTAATCTAGACTGGTTACAAATGCCGTAAGCCCCATTTCTCCTGTCACAGCCACAATAGTTAATACGATCAGCTGACAAAATGTACATATTGATGTCTGCGAACAGCATTACCCCATTCAACCTTCACCAACATATACAGTGGAACCTCTCTACACCGGACACCATGAAAACCATGGGCGGATTCAGTAGGGGGCGGACCCGGCGTGCCCCCCACCCCCCCTAAAATTCGCCGAGTAAAGATTTTTTTACAGGTTACAAGGCACGTTTCATGCCAAGTGCCATGTATTCCATGCATTTTTCGGTTGTTTTCATGTCTAAACATACTGTGACAGTGTCGATATTTTTGCTCCAAAATGCGCCAGAACGCAGGAAATGTAGATTTCCAAAATGTTACGGGGGGAATGCCCCCGGACCCCACTAGCGCTATCCAGAGCTCTGCTATCCCGAGCAGAGAGCTCGGTCGACTAATTTGCAATACTTGACTATATTATCGAATATATTCGATAATATAGTCAAGTATTGCAAAATAGTTACGCCCCCCTAACCCGAAATCCTGGATCCGCGCCTGAAAACACATGTGGTCTTATTTTTGATGAGTTTCTTGGTCATTTATCTCAGGTGATAATGTCTGTTCGCCACCACCGAGCACACGACTATGGTTCAGAATGATCAAATGCCTGATTTACAGTGAAACCTCTCAAAGCCGGTCACCCATGGGAACCTTTAGAGGTTTCACTGTAAATAGTGATCGACGTTTTTTTCTTAACAAGGACTTGAGTTTCTGCAATGTCTGCCATAGAATTAGAAGCAACAAATCATTTGTTTGTTTGTTTATTGGTGTTTAATGGCCTAACAACAGCTAAGGTCATGTAAGGCCGGGCAAACGGGTTTGATCCCATTTTAACCTGCTGCATTGGGGGAAATTCCCAAAATCAGAATCAAAAAATATATTCAGCCCTGAAATTAGAATAACCTGACCTGGTGCCAGGTCCATACCACACCTAAGTCACTTCGCCCCTTCCCCTAAAATAGGATTACGAATTATCATAATATTCACATAAGGGGTATAACCAGATTCAACTGTCACATACAAAAATGCGTTATATTACCCATCACATACTCCCACCTGCCACCCACAATAACAGCAAGCAACAGATCATAGCCATTCAATATATGGAAATATATCTTACCAAAGTCACATAAAATGCAACTTGAGAGACAGACTTTAAACACGCCTCACTGTGTATATGCCATAAAACATTCATTTTAATACTTATATTACAGATATGCAATAGTTCTACCCTATTCAGGGTTTATCCAATCAACCGTGTCGCTCAGTGCACTCAGCGAGTCGCCTTTCCTCCCAAATGCATTTAATGGACATGCACATGCAAAATCTGACAAAAAAGTTGGACCTCAGTGAGTGCGCAGCACATTATGATAATACAATATCTACATGAAAGTTAAAGGTTCATAACTGTTTTACAATGCCAAGACTAAAAGAGACATACCATGCGATTTTGTACCTTCGGAAATCTGCTTAATTTCATTAAATACGTTTACAAAATTTACAAAATATCATACATAAACAACAGCTGACAAAATATTTAGAGTACATATTCCGCATGTTTTATCAACTTTTGATGCTATTTACGGAAAATATTGTAAACATATTTCATGAAATCACGCAGATGTCCGAAGGTACACAATCACATGGCGTGTCTCAAATGTAAATGACAGACATAGAATGTTGGTTTTTTTGGAAGCGAGTGATGCACGGACCGTGGTTGCCAGGCGATTCAACGTGTCAGATCAACCATAGTGTGGCTACTTCAGTGCCTGCTACTGGTTACTACAGGTTACTACTGGTTACTACAGGCACGGTTCTCGATTAACCATGTACGGGACGTCGCATAGTAGCCACCAGACGTCATTCAAATTACTTATACTTTGTAGTTCAGACCCACCTATGTAACCGTTTTCGACGTCAACAACAATCGAGTCACGCACGAGGAGTTTGGGGTGAGGAGTTTTTAAAGTCTGCTATTTCATTTGTGGGTGAAGCACATTGAACTAACTAAAGTAACCGTCCATCAGTAGTGTCATGTTGTTGACACGTACCTGTCATATAGTATCCCTGGATCAAGTTGACCACATGCCTAGACAGCCAGCTGGTGACTGACCTTCACGAGCTGCCAACATTCAAGATTAAAATCTACCTCCATAATGGTATTAGCCATATTAAAGTGTAACATAAAGACCATTGCCTGGACTTGTTTTCTATGAAAATACAGTGAAACCTCACTAAACCGGACACCCTGGGAGGTCCCCAGGGTGTCCGGTTTAGCGAGGTTTCACTGTAAATCAGGCATTTGATTATTCCGAGCCATAGTTGTGTGCTATGTGATCACGAACAGGCATTTACCGGAGATAAATGACCAAGAAACCCATCAAAATTATGATCACAAATATTTCTTGTTGTCCGGTTTAGCGAGGTTCCACTGTACACCTTTTGTAAGGAAATTGATAGCGGAAACAAAGAAAATATTAAAAATGGGCATACGCCAACATGCTAATTGATTGACTACTGTCGTCATGGTAACATCAAACCAAACAGGTGACTGCTGGGAATAATTGATTGATTGAGGTTTTATGTCCATTCAACAACAAGGTCCTAGGTTAGCTAGGATTTTGAAATTAGTAGCCAAAATGGACTGAAAAAAACTGAAAAACATATTTCTTTTTCAAATAATTTCTGATTTTTTTTCCAGCCAAAATTTCCATTTCTAAAATATTAGTAGCCAAATTGCTACTATATATGGCTACCTTAGGTGCCAACCTAGGTCATATACAGACAGGAATGCAACTGTATGGGGGGGGGGAGTGTAACGTTCAGCTCTGAAATTACAATACCCGGTAATAACTTTCAGCAATGAAATACAATGTCCTGATCCGGTGCCAGGCACCCTTACTACACCAGATCACAGAAACCCTGATGTGAGTCCCAGTAAGACACTTTCACTCCTAAATAACTGGAATGGATTTTAATACGTTGATTTTCCAGTCCAAATATCAAATATGATCATTACTTGCTAAAAGTGCAGATTCTGATGAGACGGCTTGTATAGTGGTATTGGCAAACAGTGACGAGCCGTCTCATCTGGATCTACACTTTTTGCAAGTAATTTTCTTTTTTTTTTTAAACAAGAACAGCCCCTTTTCATAAATGGACTAATCTGAAAATCATTTTGTGACCAGTGGATCAGTTGCAAAATTAACATATCAAATTCCATTCCAGTTACTTAGGGGTGAAAGGGTTAAACTATAAACGAAACTATTGACATGCATTTTTTCAGTCACCTGTGGAAGAAACCAAGAACTTCCATACAAGACTGCTGACCTATACCCGCCCATGCCACAACATGATAAGTAGCTCTTTGTATATATAGGTCACATCTACCCATTAACACTGAGCAAGGGTACTTAAAGTCTGCTGAAGAGGGGTCAAAGTGTCCATTTACCATTGGGACGATTCAATTTAACATACTTCAGAATGAATTAATACCCTTTTATTGTCACACATTGATAGTCGTGTAACGTGAAAACGTGGCAATGTGAAGACATGGCAATGTTCGATAGGCGGGCAACGCCACAGGTGTTCCACTCCACGCCTGTGTTAGATGTTTCATGTTGCACCGGTTTTCTGACGAGTTGCTACTCAGCTGTACTTAGAACTATTGCCTAAACACATTCTCGTCTAGTAACCGACGCAAATTTCTTGAGCCGGTTACTGGACGAAAATGTGTTTAGGCCGGGTCAATGGTGTGAAATCCCATATGTTACCTGTTGTGATGGGGGTAAATCCTAAAATCAGAACTTAATGTAGAAAAAGACATATATTCAGCCCTGAAATTAGAAATAACCTGACCTGGTGACAGGTCCTCACCACACCAGTGACTTATCCCCACTCCATAAAGGTAATTGGATTAGTACTAATAACCGCATTCAACTCTCACGTACCAGAAAGCCAACAAGAGCTGTAGGAGAACAGCATAGCTCGACTACGAGGGTTGTCGATGTACACATAGCTTGACAAAGAAGGTCGCTGAGGCCTGCATAAAAACCTTAACCAAGGTTGACTAAAAACATTAACCAAGGGATTATTGATGTACGTCACTAGGAGATAATGTTATCCAAGTATGGTTGCTGTAGGCCCAGGAGTATTCCATATACAAGCTTGACAAAAAACCGTAACCAAGGGGAGATAACTAAGTAATCAAAGGATAAAAGTAGGTCAAGGTCAAATATAGGTCAGGGATTATTGATGTACATCATTAGGAGATGAAGTTGTCCAAGTATGGTTGATGTAGGCCCAGAAGTATTCCATATACAAGCTTGACTATAAACATTAACCAAGTAATTGAAGGTTAAATGTAAGTGAAGGTAAAATAAAGGTCAGGGGTTATTGATGTACATCCCTATGAGAAAAAGTTATCCAAGTATGGTGTCTGTATGCACAATAGTATTCCATCTACAAGCTTGACTAAAAACCTTAACCAAGGTTGAGTAACTAGATGGCCGCGGCCTGCATGTCGCGCCTTGTGGCGAGGCATGGACACTAAAAAAAAAGATATAGTATAACGAAAAACTTTAACCAAAAAACTTAAGCAAAAACTTTAACCGGACACACGTACGTACGTACGTACGACAAAGTGCCGACTATATCGCGCTTTCCGCAAGCGGGCGCGAAAAAAACTTTAACCAAAAACTTCAAAGTAATTTGACCTTGACATTGGGCACAGGGGCCGCACGGGAGGGGGGTAGAATGAAAATATAGATGATGATAAATACCCATGTGAAGTTTCAAGGTAATGGGCAAAGCAGTTGCAGAGATATAGTATAACAAAAAAATTTAACCAAAAAACTTAACCAAAAACTTTAACCAAAAAACTTAACCAAAAAACTTAACCAAAAACTTTTAACCAAAAACTTCAAAGTAATTTGACCTTGACATTGGGCACAGGGGCCACACGGGAGGGGGGTAGAATGAAAATATAGATGATGATAAACACCCATGTGAAGTTTTCAAGGTAATGGGCAAAGCAGTTGCAGAGATATAGTATAACGAAAAACTTTAACCAAAAACTTTAACCAAAAAACTTAACCAAAAAACTTAACCAAAAACTTTTAATTTTAAGCAAAAAACTTAACCAAAAACTTCAAAGTAATTTGACCTTGACATTGGGCACAGGGGCCACACGGGAGGGGGGTAGAATGAAAATATAGATGATGATAAACACCCATGTGAAGTTTTCAAGGTAATGGGCAAAGCAGTTGCAGAGATATAGTATAACGAAAAACTTTAACCAAAAACTTTAACCAAAAATTTATCTTTTCTTTAACCAAAAAACTTAACCAAAAAACTTAACCAAAAACTTTTAAGCAAAAAACTTAACCAAAAACTTCAAAGTAATTTGACCTTGACATTGGGCACAGGGGCTGCACGGGAGGGGGGTAGAATGAAAATATAGATGATGATAAACACCCATGTGAAGTTTTCAAGGTAATGGGCAAAGCAGTTGCAGAGATATAGTATAACGAAAAACTTTAACCAAAAACTTTAACCAAAAAACTTAACCAAAAAGTTTAACCAAAAAGTTTAACCAAAAAACTTTAACCGGACACACATACGTACGTACGTACGTAGTACGTACGTACGTACGAACATACGTACGTACGTACGCTAAAGTGCCGACTATATCGCGCTTTCCGCAAGCGGGGGCGCGACAAAAACCTTAACCAAGGGGAATTAACTAAGTAATTCAAGGTTAAATGTAGGTCAAGGTCAAATATAGGTCAGCGGTTGTTGATGTACATCACTAGGAGATGAAGTTGTCCAAGTATGGTTGGTGTAGGGCCAGGAGTATTCCATATACAAGCTTGACTAAAAACCTTAACCAAGGGGAAATAAGTAAGTAATTCAAGGTTAAAAGTAGGTCAAGGTAAAATATAGGTCAGGGATTATTGATGTACATCACTAGGAGATGAAGTTGTCCAAGTATGGTTGGTGTAGGGCCATGAGTATTGCATCTACAAGCTTGACTAAAAACCTTAACCAAAGAGAATTAAGTAAGTAATTCAAGAGGAAATGTAGGTCAAGGTCAAATATAGATCAGGGGTTATTGATGTACATCACTATGACAAAAGGTTGTCCAAGTATGGTGTCTGTATGCACAATAGTATTCCATGTACAAGATTGAGTAAAAAGCTTAACCAAGGTCGAGTAAAAAGCTTAACCAAGGGGAATTAACTAAGTAATTCAAGGTTAAATGTAGGTCAATGTCAAATATAGGTCAGGGGTTGATGATGTACATCACTAGGAGATGAAGTTGTCCAAGTATGGTTGGTGTAGGGCCAGGAGTATTCCATCTACAAGCTTGACTAAAAACGTTAACCAAGTGGAATTAAGTAAGTAATTCAAGAGGAAATGTAGGTCAAGGTCAAATATAGATCAGGGGTTGTTGATGTACATCACTAGGAGATGAAGTTGTCCAAGTATGGTGGGTGTAGGGCCAGTAGTATTGCATATACAAGCTTGACTAAAAACCTTAACCAAGGTTGACTAAAAACCTTAACCAATGGGAATTAAGTAAGTAATTCAAGAGGAAATGTAGGTCAAGGTCAAATATGGTGGGTGTAGGGCCAGTAATATTCCATATAGAAGGTTGACTAAAAACCTTAACCAAAATGAATTAAGTAAGTAATTGAAGAGGAAATGTAGGTGAAGGTCAAATATAGATCAGGGGTTATTGATGTACATACCTATGAGAAAAGGTTGTCGAAGTATGGTGTCTGAATGCACAATAGTATTCAATGTACAAGCTTGAAAAAAAAAACTTAACCAAGGTTGACTAAAAACCTTAACCAAGGGGAATTAAGTAAGTAATTCAAGAGGAAATGTAGGTCAAGGTCAAATATGGATGAGGGGTTATTGATGTGCATCACTAGGAGATGAAGTTGCCCAAGTATGGTGGGTGTAGGGCCAGTAGTATTGCATATACAAGCTTGACTAAAAACCTTAACCAAGGTTGACTAAAAACCTTAACCAAGGGGAATTAAGTAAGTAATTCAAAAGGAAATGTAGGTCAAGGTCAAATATGGATGAGGGGTTATTGATGTGCATCACTAGGAGATGAAGTTGTCCAAGTATGGTGGGTGTAGGGCCAGTAGTATTGCATATACAAGCTTGACTAAAAACCTTAACCAAGGTTGACTAAAAACCTTAACCAAGGGGAATTAACCAAGTAATTCAAGAGGAAATGTAGGTCAAGGTCAAATATAGATGAGGGGTTATTGATGTACATCACTAGGAGATGAAGTTGTCCAAGTATGGTGGGTGTAGGGCCAGTAGTATTCCATATACAAGCTTGACTAAAAACCTTAACCAAGGCGTGACAGTGACGCCGACGCCGACGCCGGGGTGACAACATAAGCTCTACTTATTCTTCGAATAGTCGAGCTAAAAATGTATTTGAGGGTCAAACCAGGGATATCAGGATTCTGTTAACCCTTACACTACTATATTAATTTTTTGTCGTCTGCTGTTTATTTTTTGTTTTCCATTTTTATCATCAAAAACATGCTTTGATAGCACTTTAGGATAATTTACAACATGCTTTGACAGCACTTCAGAATCATTCTGAAGTGCTGTCAAACCATGTTTATATTGAGATGTAAAAGCAACAGCAGACGACATTTGTTGTGTGTAGCGGTCTAAGCGTTAAAGACAAAACCCATCGTTAAATGTTACCCCTTCACATGCTGCCAACCAACCGCCCACCCGCAACAGTTGAGTGAGTACTGTGACAATTATGATGAATTAATCCTTATAATGTTGAATGAAATATTGTCGTCTGCTGCTTAATTGATTTTCCATTTTTATCAGGAAAAACATAGTTTGGCAGCACTTTAGAATCATTTCCAATGGAAATTATTCTAAAATGCTGCCAAATGATGTTTTTATTCAGAATAAAGACAAAATACTAAACAACAGCAGACGGCAACTTTTGCTTCTCGCGTTCTAAGTATTTATAAAGTGCAGTTACCAAGGGAAATTACATAAATGCATCTGCCAATGACACCGTCCTCACAGCTATAGCTGTTTCTGAGTTATTTTGAGCCGAGTCTCGACCAATCAAACGGTGTGATTTTGAGTATGAATGTAGAGAATGTGCTTAGAAAGCACACACCCAAACAATTTTTTTTATCAAAGTGGCATATGGTGAAGTGAAACATGATCAACACATGTCAACTAAGCTGTGTTCGAGGGTTCGACTAATCAAACTTAGTGATTTCGAACATGAATTTGGAAAAAATATCTCCAAAAGTAGGGAACTTTTTTTTAATCAGAATTTTAAAGTGACATGTGACAAGTGGAACTCATATCGACTCAGCCTCCACTAACACAAAAAAACACCATTTTTTTTCCAGCAGAATTTCTATCTGACATACAGTCAAGTGGAACATGGGATGGGTTGTGGCCCAGGACACACAACTTAATTTGGAGAACATTCTGCAAATGTTTTATACCACACAAAACATCTTTTCCAGCAGAATTTGTAAGCGACATACAGTCAAGGGAACATGGAGATCGGTTGTGTACTAGGGGTTAGAACACCTGACTTCCAATCTGGACGTTGTGGGTTCAAACCTCGCCTTAGGCATCAAAACTATTATCATAGTATTTCCATCCCACTGGTCTGTCGAAACAATGGTCCCGTCCCTTAATGACTTTAGGTGTTGCTGGGACATTAAACCCATCCACTTTCACATGGAACATGACAAACTTGTGCAGTCTGGTGCTAAAACACTTTCACACCTGTAGACGTGAAGACATTTTTTCACAGGTGAAATAAACGCTACAATATTTACCATAGCCAGGTGTACGTACAGACATCAAAAAAACTTTATCACTTTGTCTCGTGTCAAATAAGATATGGCCATTACCACGATACCATATATCACTGATACCCGAGCTGCCGACTCGATGTCATGTAGACACAGAACGACAAGACTTCCTTACAAAACAACATTTTTTTAAGTAAACCTGACAAATTACAGACATATATTAACATCAAGAGAAGATAAAACAACTTTGAAACAACAATGTAATCAATATTCCTTTTTTTTTTTTTTTATCCCCTCGCCGATAGTTAAGAGGGGTATCGTTATAGGAATGAATGGCCTTTTTATTGAATTTATCGGGGTATAAACTTGGAAAACTCACGGGAATACAGGACGAGGCGATAAAAAATTACAATTTTCGAAAAAAAATCCCCCCCAAAAAAAAGATATTTTATTTTTTTTTTATTTTTTTTTTTTTTCGAAAATTGTAATTTTTTAATTTTTTAAGGCCTCGTCCAGTATTCCCGCGACTTTTCCAAGTTTATATCCCCGATAAATTCCACAAAAAGGCCATTCATTCCTTATAATTCCAGCATTTGAAATAAATTCATCAAGAAAATGTGTTTATTTTCCGTTTTCTTAAGAATTATTTTAACTGCGCCTCACGGTTACGGAAAGTAGTTTGGTGTGGGAGTTTACTGGGATATAAATTCTGGACAGAGACTTGCTATGGACCAATCAAATGTTAGGGAATTGTGTAAATATTTTTGTGCTGGAATTATTATTATTAGTCCATGTATGTATGTACATACGTGCGTGCGTACGTTAGTAACACCTTTCATTTTTCAATAACTTGTGAACCACTTCACTGATTTTGATAATATTTGGCTACAATGTGTGTCTAGGGATGATTCTTTGTTTTGCATACAAACCACATCCGACCGCCCAAGGTCACTGAGGACTTATGTGCACCTTGTTTGCAAGGCAAACATATTTATTTTTATTATCAAGGCTGCCAGCTTAGTGATAACGATGCCCTCGTTGTTTTTTGTTTGCTTTTTGGTCGAAATGTAGGGGATATGTGCAATTGCAGATACATAAATCATGTCACAATCTGAATCAGGAAACTTTAACCCTTACAATGTTGAATTATATTTTGTCGGGCCTTGCAATTCCTATGCATTCCTAGCCACGTCTGATAAATTTGTTATAAAAAACCACTAGCCTGATATTCTATGTATCAATTTCATCAGACATGGCTCGGAAAGCCTCGGAATTCCTACACATTCCCTAGCTTCGTCTGATAAACTTGATATCACAAGACACTAGCCTGGTATTCTCTATGTTTTTGTTAGAAAGCTATTTACACACATTTTCTAAAATCACGGAAAAAAAATCTGAATAGAATGGTGAAAAAGTGAAATAAAATATTAAACCAATGTTATGTTGTATGACCTTTGTTGCACCAATAGTTCTTCGGCTCTAAATAAAACTGCTTGCATGTGTGATCCCGTTTTCAATAGGTCCAGATATTTCACACAATATTTATTGTTCGAATTTCATTTGTAAACTAAAACCAAGGTACTTGATAAAACATAACCGTAAAACCATAATTGTTCAACAATTCATAAATAAACGTTTAAATACGTAGTAAATCTAATTTACGATTATATATTTGATGTGTTAATGAGACAGTTAAACAATTATATCAAAATTCTTTTAACTACGATATTTAGGTCAACAACTGATTCTTTAACACAATAGAGACGGGATAAAATTATAGTAGTATGAAACTAGTATGACAAGAGAGCTCCAGATAAGCTGCGTATTTGCGTAAATACCCAATTAAAATTGTCAAAAACCCAATTGAAATCTGAAGTAGTGAGTATAAAATTTGTGGTATCTATCATGCTACAGAAAACAATAAACAGACCACAAATATAGCAGTTTTCTTATTTTGCCATGAAAACACATCTTGGTATTTCATTAGAATTGTCTCCAAGGAGACAATTCTAATGAAATGCCAAGACAAGTTTCATATAGAAGAAAACTATTCAATAATTTCTGTCTGTTGAAATACCCAATTGCTTCAGAAAGGATGGAGTAAAAATACTCAATTACTAATTCCTTATCTGGAGCCCTGTGACAAGGAATATTCTTTATTTCATCTCTAAAGTATATGTTGTTACCACTCGATTGAACGGTCTTGTCGAGACGGTTCAAACCATGTATGTATATTCCGTATATAATGGGCTAAAGTGATTCAATTTTCAATTTATATCAACTACGGTAGCAATGTAGGTGGTCTCTCTAATCAAGCTGGTGATGAAAATTGACGGCCAATATAATTTAAACAGTTATGGCCAGATATCGTTATATATACACACGTTATATATACCTTTATTATTCAAATAAGAAATTTCAACCCTGACATATTAAGGGTAAAACGATATACATTAAACTTAAGTATTCAATTATATCATGTAAAATGTTAATCAAATGGGTGAATTAAATACCATGTTAATTTGCATGAATTAGTCAGTCCCCCCCCCCCCACCCCCCATTGACGGAGCTAGTGATTTAGTGGGGTTTCATGTCTATTGAACACTTTCAACACCACAGGCCTGTATAGTGGTATTGGCACACAGTGTAGATCCAGATGAGCCGGCTCATGACGAGCCGTCTCATCAGGATCTGCACTTTTTGCAATTAATTTTCATATTTTTGAGAACAAAAACACCCCCTTTTCGTAAATGGACTGGTCTGAAGATCACATTGTGACGATTGGATTGGTTGCAAAATTAACATATCAAAATCCATTCCAGTTACTTAGGGAGGAAAGGGTTAACAATGCACTTGGTGTTGTAATGACTGATCCAGTCATTACAACACCAAGTGCATTGTTAACATATTGAATAGGCCCCCAGCTAAGAAAATGAATCCTACATCATAATCACAATACTAATGCTCCCAGTTAACCTTATGCAACCCTTTACTAGAAACACAAATGTGGCTGTAACTGGAGAAATGGGGCTTATGGTATTTGTAACCAGTATAACTCCTGATCAAATACATGCTACACACTCCTGTAGCCCGATCTATATTGCTCATTAGAAGCATGACGGGCGTTTCATTGATGGAATGGCGAACAGTGCAGATCCTGATCAGCCTATGCGGATGCACAGGCTGATCTGGATCTACACTGGTCGCAAAACCCATAAGCCCCATTTCTCGAGTCACAGAAATAAATATTGATGTTTCGAGTATCAAATTCCACAGGGTGACCGTTACAGCAATATGGAACAGATGTCAAATACCTCCATTTAGTACTTTAGAATATAAATGCATGTCATCAGAATTGCGCATAATTAGATGGTTCACAGAATAATCAGAATATAAATTATTGGCCTGATCAAGATTTTAATCACCAATTATATTGGTCGTGTGTAACAGTAGATTAGTGCAACACCTCTGGCGCCATGACAAGAGACAATCAATACAATAATTAATGACGTCGTATAATATCGGCAATATCTATTTGGTGCAAAAACGCATTTTATGATTACCTCAAACAGCATATGGTATAGCAGGGCTCCAGATAAGCTTTGTGTCTAAAGCGTAATACCCCCTGATTTCAAAATCATTGCGTATTTTACTTTTACAAATGGATTATTGATTTTCTTCATTACTAAACAGGGAACAAATGATACAAAATATAACAAATTTAAACATTCACTTACTTGAGCTGCAAAAAGGAAACATTGTTTTTTCAACTTTAATACGACAGTATTTTCACTACTCAATTTCGAAATCAATGCGTATTTTCACATTGCTGTGCGTATTTTGTACTCCCACTTTTTATAATCAATGCGTATTCAGCTAAAATAATTGCGTAAAATACGCCAATACGCATCTTATCTGGAGCTCTGGTATATGCCAGTGCATGTGAAATGGTACTCTGTACTCATAGATTAGACTAAACTGATTGAAATCAATAATATTCCAGATAAGTACATGTACATCGTCTAGTGAAGATGTACAATATTAATCAATTAGTCGGAATACGCTTTTAACCCTTAGACCACTACACACAACAATTGTTGTCTGCTCGTGCTTTTATATCTTGCCTCATTTCTCAATAAAAATATGGTTTGACAGCACTTCAGAATCATTTCCAATGGAAATGATTCTAAAGTGGTGTTAACCATGTTGTAAGTAAATTATTCTAAAGTGCTGTTGAAGCATGTTTTTGATGATAAAAATGGAAAATAGAAAATAAACAGCAGACAACAAAAAATTAAGATACGGTCTAAGGGTTAAGTATATGTGAATTATGAAATATTTATGCCCCTTATGCAACAGCAAGGAGGACATATTGCTTTGTTCTTGAGGTCCATCCGTCCATCCGTCCGTCCGGGCACACATTAGGGTACTTATGTGGCTAGCCCCACAGGGTTATGGACTTAGTAAAGGATAGGGTTGGTTACAATTAGCCACCTAACAAATCCTTTTATGTGGCTAAAAATCGTTTTATGTGGCTAATATTTAACGTGTGATAAGCCACATAAGTATCCATTTGTAAGAACGTCCGTCAGTCTGTCCATGGTAATTTATGTCAAAATGTTTATAAGAGTTTCTCCATTATAAGGTTTGATCATGTCCAGCCGTGTGCAAATGTTTGCTGTGGCCCGAGGGAACTGTTTGAACCCCAAGGCCGCAGGCCGCGGGTTCAAACAGTTCCCGAGGGCCACAGCAAACGTTTGCACACGGCTGGACATGATCAAACGTCCATGATCAAACGTTATTGTTACATTTCCAACAAAACAATTATGTAATTTGAGCATTATATTCAGTATTTTCAGTACTTTTATAAATCGTCCAATTCACGTAGATAATTTTCGGAATTCATATTCCGGGGCCGCATCATGAACGTCATGAACGTCATGAAGTAGTGACGTCATGAAGGCACTTCCGCGTCGTGACGTCATGAAGGCACTTCCATTACGTGCGGCCCCGGAATGAGCATTGCCTAAAGCCATATGCAAACAGCACGCGCTATATAAACAACGGAAATCATGTAACAATATGCCATAATTTCAATATTACTACATGAATTACTTTGACACACTTCGGACGTGTGGAGAAAAGCAACACACTCATGTGACCATTAACATGACCTCGACTTATTTGACCTTTACAAGGTCGCTGAAAGTGAAAGGGTTTAACGTCCCACCAACAGCTAAGGTCATATAGAGATGGGACCACAGTTTTAAAGTCTCATCCGACAGACCAGTGGGATGGAAATGAAAGCATTTTTTGCCATAGGCGAGGTTTGAACCCACGACCTCCGGATTGGAAGTCAGGTGTTCTAACCTTTATTTGTATGAGTTTCTCCATTATATGTACCATAATTATAATACATGGATTTACTTTATATGTGTGCACAAAGGCAAAACACTCATGTGACCAGTAACATGACCTAGACTTATTTGACCTTTACAAGGTCGCTGAAACACATAGCCATGTTTCACAGTCAAGTATGCCAAGGGGGCATATATACATGTTTTATACACATAATGTCTAGTTTCTTTTCTATTTTTCTCATTTCTCAATGAAAGTATTTGTTGTGACCACTCATTTGAACTGTCTCAACGAGACGGTTCAAATGGTGGCCACAGCATATACTTATAAAAAAAATATTTAGAATTTTTATCAGTAAAATTGTGAATAAATCCATATCGTGAAATGGGCTCGCTGCATACATATTTCAAGGACGGATTCATTTTTAATCGGAATCTACTAAACCTGAAACACTCAAACATTGACAATTCTGTTTTGTTTCTTCAGATTTTTGATAACCGTTCATAATAACAAAGTCAACTGAAAACATACGAGAACACACACACACAATTGGCAGAAAAATGTCTGTGTATTACTGAAGATAATGTGAAAACGTGGACCAGACATTTGCCTAATTTATGAAAAATAAAGCTAGATGTTGGAGCATGATAGCGATAATATTAGGATAGAGTTAGATATAGATCTGTGACATGCGTGTGTGACCGGAGAAATAAGGTTTATTCTAGTCGTGTACAGTCTAGTTCATGGAGAAAGGGGACTTATGTCATGTGTGGCCAGTTCAGCTTCTGGACTGGGGAAATATAAATAGGTGAGAACACACCAAATAGTTTTACTATATAATTTATCCGAATCCCATCCAATAAGGCCAGTCGCTCCTACTTTCACTATTCGTATGGACGCTGTGGGACCTACTTGTACATGACCTGCAGCCGGTCTGTACTTGTTCTACATGAATTAAATAAAAGGTTCAATTACTCCTAAGAAAGAAAATTCCAACCTCGTCCTGTCCCCAAATACTGTTTATATTTTTTTGCCACGGAAACTCTGTTTACATCATGTGACCAACAGAAATATTCTGATCTGGGTCTACACTAATTGCAATACAAGTGTGAAAATATGAATCTGGCAACTTTTTTACAAGCAATAAGGCTATAAAATATACATTTGGACCCGACATCTGTCAATAAATTCAAAGGGAAGTAACTGGCTACAATCCCCCATTTGTTATCAGTCAGCGTGTATCCGACTCGTTACCTGCTAAATCTTTGTTATGCAAAGCTGGAATTATGGATGGTGAAGCAGAAAGATAGCATGATTGACTGAAAGGAAGATGATCCCCTTTGGTCAACAAGACATAAATAACGCACTGAAGGACAAGATTGGTCAACAAGATTGGTCAGTGAGATTGGTCAGTAATACTATAATACCCACACCACTGATCCCTATCTATCTTGTGTAAGTTCCTGGACATTGACCAAACAAGTAGCCAGACATTTTAGGTGTTTTATGGCACGTCATTTCATTGTATGTTATCTTATACAAGCAATATGACACCATTAAACTATTCTTTTTCTGAATATTATTGACGTTTTGAGGGGGTTGAAAATAATGAAAAGTTTAACCCTCTCACCCCTAAGTAACTGACATCAACTAGTTCGTATTTAGTTGAGACTGTTCCATTATGCAAAAAATAGGGCCATTTTGTAAAAGTTAAATAAATATCCACCAATGGCGCATATCTTGATGAGACGGCTCGTTATGAGCAAATATTAAGAGAGGTTTCTTGTGTTGAAAGGGTTAGCCCTTACAATGCTGAATTAAATTTTGTCGTCGGCTGTTTATTTTTTAATTTCTAGTTTTCTCAACAAAAACATTGTTTTGCTAGAAAATTAGAATCATTTCCATTGGAAATGATTCTCAAGTGCTGTCAAGCCATGTTTTTCTTGAGAAAATAAATGAAAATATGGCATAACAGCAGACGACGAGTCAACAAGAGTTATTATACAAGAAAACGTGTACTTGGGACCAAGAATTTGATTTTGGGTTATCAGTAGTTTGAGTTAACGAGTGTAGACTGTATGTCCAGCAAGTAAATTGGCACAGCTTTTACCTACAAACATGGGCCATTAAACCTGTTGGACATACAATAACAGGTATGAAATGAGAATAAATATTTTCGGTTGAGAGATGAGTATCAAATGTCCGGCCGGGCACAGCTGGAAAACATCATTAGTGTGTACACAAAAGGTTAATTTCCGTCAGCTCATGGAGCGCTGGTCACCGAACATACCTGAACACCACCAAATAAGGCACAATCGTGATTTAAGGGGATTTAAATTGTCATTAGCGTGTGTGAATGCACTCACTGCATCAGTGGAATCTAACTACAAATTTACGCATTACAGCTAGTCTAAGGTTACGATAATTTATTTTGAAAAAATCTCATTATTTTTTTTTTCTCCATAAAAGTATATGTTGTTACCACTCATTTGAACCGTCTCGTTGAGACGGTTCAAATGAGTGGTAACAACACATACTTTCGAGATGAAATCAAGAAAATAGGATTGTTTTCCCGTAAAAAGTTTCATACTACTATAATTGTATCCTGTCTTTAATGGGTTGAGGGGAAAATGGTGAATCATACTATACTTATACATTCATAATATAACATTTTTTCCCCTCTGTACATTACACACAATTCAATCATGAATCAATATTATTTCATTTGTCCGACCGTTAAAAATGTTCAATTTAAATCTTTATGTAATTTCTAATAACCTCCGAAGGAAGCACATTTAATACACATTGTTTTAAAGTCAATCTTTTTATTAAATTTTCGACCACCACGTCTAGTCCATTAATAAAAAGAGTGATTTTAAAATAATTGTAAATCTTTATTTTCATCTGATTAACGGTAGTAAAATGTCAATTAAATTTTAAAACGCAAATGTGTACTAAGTCCGTGATGGAAAGCTTTTAATAAAGATGATAATCTTGGGTTTGAATGAATCAACTGTTGACTGACAGCAACCACATCCTATAACATGACAAGACGCTGTATCTCATCATCTGGTGACTGTCACACTAACAGTAATGACTACTGGCCTGTTTGCTCTATACAATCTGATACTAGAAGCACAAATGTCTGTGTTTCTAGTATCTGGTAGCATAGGGTAAACCAGGATAGCAATTGTCTTTGCCAACTAGAAAATGTGGTCTGTCGACGCACTTATGCAGGGATTCCGCTGGCGATCGCCACTTTCGAAATAAACAATTGGCGATAAAAAATTACAATTTTCAAAAAATAAAAATAAAAAAGGAAAACATTTTTTTTTTTTTTTTTTTTTGAAGTGGCGATTTTTTTATTTTCCCCAGCGGAATTCCTGCTTATGGCCTCTCGACGTGATTTGAAAATAAACAAACAGACAGACGGACGGACATATGATTAGTAGCGAGGGTATTAATTAATTGTATTAATATGGAAGGATGTATCATTACTCAGTAAGGCACGTGTGCAATATAAAGATATTAGCTGAAGGCAAACAGAAATTACAGGTGATTTGAGAATCTCTTACAAAACTAGATACTAAATCACAAATATTTGTGTTTCTACTATCATGTTACATGTATGTTTCTTGTATCACGTTGCATATGGTAAAGTAGCTATAGGAGAGTGATTGCCCTTGCCACCGATACTACCAACACGAATATTAGTATCATATTACATATAGGGCGTTGGCGCGGTGATGGAAACCATTAACTCTTTCAACCCTAAATATCTGGAATGCACTCAGACTGTGATATGTTAATTTTCCTACCAATCCAAACGTCACAATATGATTTTCAGACTCGTCCATTTATAAAGAGGGGGTGTATTTTGTCTCTAAAATTTATGAAAATTACTTGCAAAAAGTGCAGATCCTGATGAGCCGGCTCGTCACGAGCCGGCTCATCTGGATCTTCACTGTTTGCAAACACAGCTATATAGGGCTGTAGTGTTGAAAGGGTTAAGTAGGTGAGAGAAAATGTCAATTTACCATGAAACATGAAACTTTTTTCTAAACTAAAAATAAATGTACATGTATATGTAAAGCATATGAGAGTGTACGTAATTAACCTAAATTGCCTCTGGCTGTTTTGGGTGTAGACGGAATATGATTCAAAACTAACGTAGTACATGTATCACATACCCATCAAAGTTCAAAATGGGTTCAAAGATGTTTATCATCTGATGGTTTTTTTCAGGACATCCTTGTTGAATTTCCCACTTCGCCTAATTGTCAATTAGCTGACTTCATCATACATAATGATTGGCTATCGTTCGTGTGATACAAGTTCAATAGGTCATACGGGTGCAATGTGTTAATTATTTAGAAAATGACAATTCACAGAAGCTAGAGTAGATCTTTTTGAAAATTTTTATTCTATTTTTCATTGCAGTCTGAAGAGATCAACTCTTTGAATAATGGATATCACATATTTGACTATGTGTTATCACCTACTAAGATTTGAATGTGTAAAACATCCTATTTGAATACTAAGGTGATATCACAAATTGGTAATAAAACCTTAGGATGTGAGAAAGGAAAACTGTCGTCTGCTGTCGTTTCATATTTTTCCTTTTTTTCCCTAATAAAAACATGGTTTGACAGCACCTTAGAATCATTTCCATTGGAAATGATTCTAAGGTGCTGCCACACTATGTTTTTGTTGATAAAATTTATGGAAATAATAATAAATAAACAGCAGACGACAAAATTTACTTCAGCATTGTAAGGGCTAAAACACCAAAAAACAGCACTCCATAATATTGCCTCGTTTTGTCAGATGTTTTGTCAGATTGCGGCTCATTTGTGGCTGGAACTGGAGAAATGGGGCTTATGGGATTTGTCACCAGTGTAGCTCCTGATCAAATAGCACACTCATGTAGCCTGATAACAATCTATACTGCTGGTTAGAAGCATCATATGGGTGCTTCATTGACGGACCGGCGAACTGTGCAGATCCTGATCAGACTGTGCGGATGCACAGGCTGATCTGGATCTACACAGGTCGCAAAACCAATAAGCCCCATTTCTCCAGTCACAGCCACATATAGTTCATGTTCCATTAGTTGTATGCACGCATGCACCAAGTTTCATAGGCTCTTAAACAGGATTATGGGTGTAACACTCAAGTGGCCAAATCTTTGTACAATAAAGGCGCAATGTTGATAAAATGGTAAGCTTCGAGATAGATGTCGTCGGATTCAATTCAATTTGGACGACAAGCAAACAACGGAGTGTCTTCAACAATTAGTTGACAATCAGAGGGAAGGACAAATTGCTATTTGAACGAGTGTTATCATTGATTCAATATTGAAAAAATAAAAAGCGTAATCATTTGTGATGCATCGTAACAAAATTGGGCTTAGTGAATTTTTTACCATTCCAACGCATACGCAGCGAGGACACCTCATGCAGCCGGATACGGGTCTAAAGTTTTCATTAGAGGCTTTGGGAATGTTTACCAAAATCAATAGCGAACAGTGTAGTCCCTGATCAGACTGCGCAGATGCGCAGACTGATCAGGGACTACACTGGTCACATACACATACGCAAAATGTCACATTTGAATATGCCACATTATGCTAACAACTCCCAGACAACAAACATACAAGCAAAATATTTATTGTGTTCCAGCATATGCCATCCATGGTATACAAGTTTTGAATATCATCCATTGTTACATTACTGCCGTTGTTTGACATCGTTCAAATGTATAGCGTGTGCTGTTTGACCATGGCTGTAGACAATGCTCATTCCGGGGCCAAGCCAACACCTACGTAATGCATGTGTCTGATGACGTTATTAGAATGCGCCATTACGTCACCAGACCAGTTCACATTTTGAAATTGATGTGGCTGCATCACGCGACGTGTACTGCAGCCCCGGAATATGTATGTTGAAATCAGCTGTCTGAATGGAGAAGATTATCAAAGAACTGAATACATGTATATGCTCAAATTACAAGATATTTTCGATGGAAATGTAACAATAACATGTGACCATGTCCAGCCGTGGGTAAACGTTTGCTGTAGCACTGGGTAACTGTTTGAACCCAAGGCTGTAGTAGGCCTTGGGTTCAAACAGTTACCGAGTGCTACGGCAAACGTTTACCCACGGCTGGACATGGTGGAACCTTATATTTGAATAATTGTGTGGCCGGATGAGATTTATGCTCTTTTATATTTTAACCACATTGTAATCATGCTCTTGCTATTTTAACATATGTTTCAGTGTTTGCAGATTAATGCGAAAGGTATTGCAGATAGCTGCACGCTTTTAACTTGACATGACACAACACAACACGAAATGACACAACGACATTATATTGACCGTCTCCTATATCCCGGGATAAAATGGTATTCTCTAACCGGGCAAAGGGAACTACTATTACAATTAATATCATACATTCAAATCTGACTCGGTGATATCATGCATTGGAATAGCTGATATCACATACCGGTATTCAAAACTGACTTTGTGATATCACGTATTTGAATAGCTGAAATCACATACCGGTATTCAAATCTGACTTGGTGATATCATACGTTTGAATAGCTGATATCACACACCGGTATTCAAATCTGACTTGGTGATATCACGTGTTTGAATAGCTAATATCACATACCGGTATTCAAATCATAGCAAAAACGTGATGTGGTCGCAAGTGCATCCAAAACATAATTTCGTTGAAAATTGAAAATAAGTAACAAGCAGCTGACGACAAAATTTAAATCAGCATTGTAAGGTTAACCCTTTCACCCCTAAGCAACTAGAATGGATTTTGATATGTTAATTTTGCAACAATCCAATTATCACAAAATGATTTTCAGACTAGTCCATTTATGAAAAGGGGGTGTTTAAGTTCTCAAAACTATGAAAATTACTTGCAAAAAGTCCAGATCCTGACAAGACGGCTCATTTGGATCTACACGTTTTTTTCAATACCACTATACAGGTCTGACTTGTTGAAAGGGTTAACATAGATTGTTATTGGGAGATAACTCTGTAACAACAAATGGATATTCCATCCAGAGTTGGCTCCCCTGTCAATGATAGCAAGTATTGCTGAATTAAATTTTGTCGTCTGCCGGAAATGTTTTATTTTCAATATTTCTAAAAATACAAACTGACGATTCTCATGTGCTGTCAAAACCGGTTTTTTTTTTAAGAATTAAGGCAACACTGAAAAACAGCAAATGACAATTTCTGTCTTCAGCATAGTGAGGGTTAAAGTGACTTGTCCATTTCACCTTCCATTGACCTAATTAATGTTCTGTTCTATTATCATTCACATTGTATAGATACACCAGCACACTGATATTTTATTGGATCAGCATGGGTATTGCCTTTACGTAGCAGTGAACAAGAAATCAGTAACACTGGTGGAGCATGTACCCTCAAAAATGCCAATTTGACCTTGAGCATAAGGGCTGCATGGGTGGGCAATAGAATGATAATATGTATGACGACAAATAAGTATATGAGTCCGAGTCTGAGTGGCGACTATATGTAACCCCCAATTTTATTTGTGGGTACATAACAATAGTCCAGTGTACCTGATAAGCTATGGCATGGTAACTGAAGGGGCAGCGGAAGTGGGTGGGCTGGTGGGTGGGGCAATAATTTTGTTGGGGAGGCCTGGCCCCCTTAATAATTATTTAACTTATATTATAAAGCACAAATTCTCATCCTCAAACTTACTGAGAATGCAGGACATGGTGTTTCACGCCTTTTAGATTTCAAAAGTTTCTGGGGGAGCACCCCCCTAGGAACATTGGGCCCTCAAGACTGGGCCCCAAGTAATTTCCAGTTCCGCGGCCTATGAACTGATCCCAATATTATATCCATACACATGCGGGTTTGAGGTTCTGTAAAATCGTCTTTCAAAATCACTGCCAGATCCCATGTGAGTGACAAAACCTTCCGGTTCATCCACATTGCTAGTGGGATAGGTGAATATTCAGGGAGTGCAAAATAAATATTATGTGAAACCTGTAAAATCACACATTCACAGTAAGAATGCAGCTACCAGAAATGCTACCAAAAATATCTGTGAAGCGCAAAATATTCTGTGACATTGGTAAAATAAGGAAGAATGCATCTACAATAAATATCTGTGGAACTAATTATTTATTTACAAGAAACCACATTGTAATTCTGTCAATACCATGGATGTATTAATTCCCCTGGAAATATGCAAGATGCCTACAGTCATCTGTTTGACAAGCATATATTACCAAGATCTGAAGTCATCTGTTTGACAAGCAGATCTTACCAAGATGCGACAGTTGTCTGTTTGACAAGCAGATTTTACCAAGATCTGACACAGTCATCTGTTTCACAAGCATATTTTACCAAGATCTGACACAGTTGTCTGTTTGGCAAGCAAATTTTACCAAGATATGACATAGTTGTCTGTTTGACAACCAGATCTTACCAAGATCTGACACAGTCATCTATTTGACAAGCATATATTACCAAGATCTGACACAGTCAGCTGTTTGACAACAGATCTTACCAAGATCTGACACAGTCATCTATTTGACAAGCAGATCTTACTAAGATCTGACACAGTTGTCTGTTTGACAATGAGATCTTACCAAGATCTGACACAGTTGTCTGTTTGACAAGCAGATCTTACCAAGATCTGACACAGTCATCTATTTGACAAGCAGATCTTACCAAGATCTGCTTGTCAAACAGATAACTGAGCAGGGCTCGACAAATTCTTAATTTTCCACTCGTCCAGACTGGAGTTCAACTCATATTTCTATTTGTTTTAATATTTAGATACTACACTGTCTCTTGATTTTACCATCCGTCCAGATTGAAAATTCACTCGCCAATACGAGTGGACAAGTGGAATTGTCGAGGCCTGTAGTTATTTCAAACATTAAAATTACTGTGTTTTGTTCCATATTAAAGGTACATGCCCACTCAGTAGGCAGAAACTGTTCTTTATAGAATTAAATAAGTGTATATGTGTGTCACTATTCCACCAGTTCTAAAAATTACAAGTGCCCGCTATACAGATATAATCATTTAGTAATATTTATTTTCCTGATAGTGACGCGCGGTGGTATCAGGCTATTTTAATATGCAAATGAGGCATTATATATTTTAGTTATTTATACTAATTAAATGCGTCACCTGAACAAAATAATATTATAGACAGATTATAAAGTATGATGATTGTACATCAAAAAATAAATACAGAGAATAAATAGTAATGTACGTTAACATTTGAAGGAAACACGGTTATCTCCCCTGATATCAGTGTTGAATGTTTACGTCTTATACAAAATGTATCATAATGCCAATCAATGCGTGGGCTAATGGTGAATGAATGTTTATTTTGCTAGAAAATGTCTTGGATGATGTCTGATATAAAGAATATTTTGTGCCGACTGAGTAGGCATGTACCTTTAATACACAAACAAATTTAGACAATTGCATCGCTCCGGGGGCATTTATTAGAATAATTCCAGCACAAAAATATTTACACAATTCCCTAACATTTGATTGGCCCATACCAAGTCTCTGTCCAAAATTTATATCCCAGTAAACTCCCACGCCGAACTACTTTCCGTAACCGTGAGGCGCAGTTAAAATAATTCTTTAGAAAACGGAAAATAAACACATTTTCTTGATTAATTTATTTAAAATGCTGGAATTATAAGGAATGAATGGCCAGTATTCCCGCGACTTTTCCAAGTTTATACCCCGATAAATTCCACAAAAAGGCCATTCATTCCTATAATAACTACGGTATCCACAATATTGATCGAGTTAGAATGGACGATATGCTTCCGTGAAGAAATAGTATCACAGATATATCGATGGTCTAGTAACATAAGGTCGTAACTGCTATGCTTTAGCATAGCAGTTACGACCTTATGTTACTAGACCATCGATATATTGTAGATGCATTCTTTCTTATTTCACCAGGGTCACAGAGTACATTGCCCTCCATAAATATTTTACCACATATTCTGGTCACAATAATTACAGAATACGCTGACCTCCACAAATAAAACCACATATTCTCGTCACAATAATCAACAGGAACCAATATCGGTCCCGAGACAGGCACCCATTAATGAACATAGACATCTAACCACAGCATACATACCACAACACATACATATTCTCTTCGGAATCCATTTCCCCTGTAACCTGGAACTGTTGCCGGCTATATCACAGAAAACACATGTTCTCTGATCCCGTTGTACCAGAAATAATCAATGGCTGCAGCAGACGACAATGTCAAGTCTATTTTGGCTACATTATTACCAGCTTAGCTCCAATGAAAATCTACCACAAGCTGTGCATAATCAATAACGTTTGATCAATACTTAGTTTGCAGTAGTTCTTATATTTTCTAAAGATATTCACAATTTAATTCTTCACTTGGCAACGAGATGTGAATTAAATCTCCTGTTGCATAGCAACAATAAACACATGCTGTCCTGCATATTCTATAAATAGATAGGGAAATATGCAATGCATTTTAATTGTTTGTTTATATTCACATAATTTCATACTCCATCTTATTAAAAGACTAAATTATATTATCATATTTACCAGCTGCCAGTTCTGCTAAATATTTCACCCTACATAATGCTGCCGACCCATCATACACAACTGTCGATGAAAGATTGTGATCTGTAACACACAATCAAGTCTGTCATACGCGTTTCGTAACCAGTCTGGAGCTAAAATTCTATGTTTCTCTTCATAATTAGGATGTCATTGTACAACTTAGTTGATAATAATGTCGAAAATACTCATTTTGGTGAACACTACTGCATTGTGGAAAAAGAAGAAGAAAAAATTAACCCGGGAAACATAAAATTGTCGTCTGCTGTTGTTTTGTATTTTTTCGTTTTTATCTCAATAAAAACATGACATTTTAGAATAATTTCCATTGGAAATGATTCTAAAGTGTTGTCACACCATGTTTTTGATGAGAAAAATGAAAAAAAAAATAAACAGCAGACAACAAAATGTACAATGTAATTTGAATGTAGAAATACTCATCGGAGATGGTCAGTGTATGATCTAGTTAACCGTTTCCTCATGAGCAGCACTCCAGTGTGATGGTGAATAAAATATTAATGTATGACAAACTATAGAGCAAATACCAGGCAGAGAAGCAACAAAGACACAAGTTGATGTTTGCAACCAGTGTAGACTCGGATCATCATACATATTTGATTCTGTGTTTTCTGATCAAGGTCTACATGGTTGGATGAGCAGAGTTGTTTCAACCAGTGGTACACCAGTATTGTGATTCTCAGAATCATGCAAACAGGTCTGCGTCGATCGACACCTCTTGTAAATGGTATCTTAATTTTTCGAGTGCAGTATCATAGTTAGTACAGCATTATGGAATTAACACCCGACAATGGAATTGGACTGTAACATGTCATCAGATCAATATGTGACCTGCTGTGACAAAACGTGGCTTATTGGCTTATACAGTCGAACCTCTCCGAACGGCCAGCTCTCTACAACAGTCCCCTCTCTGTAATGGCCAATATTTTATACCCCAGACGGCGAATTGCCTCTATATTTATCTAACCTCTCTACAACAGCCAGCTCTCTACAACAGTCCCCGCACTGTAACGGCCAATATTTTATATCCGGGACAGTGAATTGCCACTATATTTATTTAACCTCTCTACAACAGCTAGCCACCTCTCTACAACAGTCCCCTCTCTGTAACGGCCAATATTTTATATCCCAAACGGCGAATTGCCACTATATTTATTTAACCTCCCCAGTTTTGTATCTTAGCTAGCGTGGCTGTTGTAGAGAGATTGCACTGTATAATAGTACAGTATCAGTAATAGCCAAGTGGTGGGCGCGTCGGACTGCTGATCCAACAGTCGTGGGTTCGATCCTCACCGGTGGCGTGCGTTGTGTCCATGAGCAAGAAACTTTATCCACCCAGCTTTAATGGGTACCGGCTAATTACCCGGAACCTCGATTGTATTTGAAATTGTATATACATGTATATGAAATAAAATATAATCCACATCTGTAAGTCCCCAGCAGGGGTTTGAGATTAATGGAAGATAGATAGAAACCTGTAGTAATTATGTTTTTTACAGTTTATGCCCATTTCGTCTAATCCCATTTCGTCTAATCTCATTTCGTCTACACTTTTTGCACTTTGTCCCATTTCATCTACAACCCGTCGACACCCGGGTGCCATTTCGTCTACACTTAGATTAAGAGACCCTAAATAAGTTGCTAATGTTACAACGAACGTTGTTTAATTCTATTTATTAATTTACTTTTACTTATTTTAGACTTGGGGAATTAGGCTCAATTTGATCGAAAGATGAAAGACAAAGACACATGCTGATTCTATAATGTAATATTCCCAAGAGCTCCCTGGCAACCCAAACAATGGCCTTTATACTTGGCAACGCGGACCTTATAGAAAGCACCTGACCACTCGGCATGAAATGCACACAATGCAGACTTTTCCTGAGAACACATGTGTTTGTTCAACACAGTTCAAATTGCTATAATTAATTACTCATTGAATGCAAACCTTAGATATTTTACATGCACAATTCATCCATTCATCTACATACACCCAGCGAATATCAATGACGAAATGAAATCAGAACTATGTCTAAATTGGCTTTTAATACGAATATCAAAGTCAATTTAGACATCGGACTGTCTTCTGAATCATATCTGGAACTAACTGTAATATGCAAATGACTGTAAACAACTACATGTTATAGTATTATCTTTTGACTCGGTGTAGCTCAAATACTAGTCATCAAGGTACAGTCTCAAAAGAGTTATTACGTGATTATATGAATTGCACAATAACAATTGCAGACAACAATTAAGAATTTCCACAGTGATGCTGCATTCATTTTGTGTGACCCCAAGCTATTTGACCAGGGCACAACGCCCATTAAAAGAGGTCTGGTTTCTGCAGACAAGTTACTCAGAGGTCATGACCTGATTCCATATGAACAAAGGAGCAACCAGTCTAGTCTCAGCTTGGACAAAGCATCTGCATGGTTCAATCAGGGTTTGTACTGTTTGCCATTCAGTCCATCAAATTGGTACACTATAACACTAACATGCTAATTCAATAAGACAGACATCTTTTGTTTAAGATATGTGGGTTATACATACATTGTGGACCCATACCAGAGCATCTTTTCATTGGAAATTGTGTTATTTTATCCTTCTATTTTTGAAAAAAAATAGACCAAAACTAACTAACTGATTGGACAATTATCAAAAATTAATTGTTTTAGACCTGTCTTTTCTTAAATGAAGTAGGCAACCTGAATCTTCTCTGTTTGCAAAGTTCGAAGGCATATGACCTTTGAATTTTTATCCGATCATATTTGAAAAACATGGTTTGGCAGCACTTTAGAATCATTTCCATTGGAAATGATTCTAAAGTGCTGCCAAACCATGTTTTTGATAAGATATATGGAAAATAGAACACAAACAGCAGACGGGACACCATTTAATTCAGTTGTGTAAGGGCACATGTAATTTATGAACAGTAGACAAAATGGGAATAAGGATGTAGACGAAATGGGACAAAAAACTGTAGACGAAATGGGATTAGACGAAATGGGATTAGACAAAATGGGAAGTTACCGTTTTTTACAACATCCTTGCACATCTATCAATAAAATAAATGAGATTTTTCCCATTTCAAAACTTAGAGAAGGCTCTGTTATAAGTCTGAAAATAAAATCAAAACTCTCACCTCATATCATGACTTATCGACCTATCTACACTAATCACAGAAACTACAAACATAACACCACCTGTTTTCATCTCTGGCAGCCTATGAATATAGGTCAGACTAAATTTACCGAAGATCTTGATAGAATATCTATAACTCTGCTGAAACAAGGTGATTAGGAAATGTTGAATTGGCAGATTTCTGTAGATTTCCAACAAAAACATTCACCTGTATGAATGCCGATATTGTTCAAGTTTTAAGCTTCCACCCAGACCAGTAAATCGGTGCCACGCTAAATAGAGAATACCAGGCCAGTGTTTTTAACACAGTTTGGGAGCCAAGTCTGATGAACTTGATAGCGAATAGCAGGCTAGTGATTTTTTATAGCAAGTTTATCAGGCGTGGCTAGGAAACAGTAGGAATTCCGAGGCAAGCCTCGGAATTCCTACTGTTTCCTAACCAAGCCTGATAAATTTGCAAGCCTCGGAATTCCTACTGTTTCCTAACCAAGCCTGATAAATTTGCTATTAAAGGTACATGCCCACTCAGTAGGATGATGTCTCTGACATAAAGAACATTTTGTGCCTACTGAGTGGGCATGTATCTTGAACCCTTAGACCGCTACTCACAACAATTGTCGTCTGCTGTTGCTTTTATATGTTGCCTTATTTCTCAATAAAAACATGGTTTGACAGCACTTCAGAATTGGAAATGATTCTGAAGTGCTGTCAAAGCATGTTGTAAATTATTCTAAAGTGCTGTCAAAACATGTTTTGGATGATAAAAATGGAAAATAGAAAACAAACAGCAGACAACAACAAAATTAAGATAGTGGTCTAAGGTTTAGATATAATTTATTTCAGGGCAGATGGTGATAAGAACCTGCAAATTAATTTTCTCTGGCCTAAATTATGAACTGCCTATCAAACCTGTAGAAACAGCGCCCAGTGTACATTTCTGCTTCATATTACAGCTAGTATTCCATAGAATGCAACAAAATCCTGACGAACAATGAAAACGAGAGTTTTTGACACATTTCAATCTGATTTGCCACATGTGCCTTTCTATGACATATTATAGCATGGTGTACGAGTTGTATAATCTAGATTTCTGTGCAACATCTGGCCCATTCACAGACAAATATTGTGAAATGTAAGAAAATGTGATCTCTACTGTAAATATGTATAGGCAGAGTGAACTACTGACTGTTCCACGTTTTACTTCCGACAAATTTTTGGCCATTAAACACAGGGGCGGATGGATCTGGAGGGTGGGGTTCCGGGGTTGCAACCTCCCCATTCAGCCACAGAGTTTACATAGATCACAGTTTACCACCAGTTGTAGTCTGAATTTAAATGCCGTAAAGCACAGGAAAGTGCATTTTGAAGAGCTCGACAATAGGACAACCCCCTAGTTGAGATTTCAAAATTTGTCCTGGGGGGCATGCCCCCAGACCCTCCTAGCATACTCGCTTCACTCTGTGGAGCTCGAAAATAGGACAACCCCCCCCCCCCCAATCCCCAAATGCTGGATCCGCCCCTGAAACACATTATTAAAACCTAAAAAATATTTAAATATAAGGTACTTTTTCATTAATAACAAAAAAGTCACTCCCCAAAATATTTTAATTCCATCAAATATTGATTTTATTGCAATTTTTTTTTTTCTATGATTTTTTTGAATATGTGCACTTTTTTGTGAATTTTTCGTTTTTCGACCCTCCGCATCACTATCCAGCTACTTTTTGCCCCATGTTAAATTTCCATAGGAAATAAAATCAATATTTGATGGAATTTAATAAAATAAAAAACTTTGGGGAGGGTGGCTTTTTTGAAAAAGTACTTATGTTTAAATATTTTTAAGATTTAATGTGTTTAAAGGTCATAAGTTCAGACGGCAGATTCGTCAGGGACCAGTGTCGTATTGAATATCCACCAAGGCACTGGTCTCAGATGATGTCTCATATTTTCAATATGCTGTTGTTCACTTCATGCACTGCAAATGACCTATATCAACCAATTGCACAATTTTGTTCCATTAAATTCCAAAAGTTTCTTATATCCAAGCATAATTCCAGCACAAAAATATTTACACAATTGCCTAACATTTGATTGGCCCGTAGCAAGCCTCTGTCCAAAATTTATATCCCCGTAAACTCCCACGCCAAACTACTTTCCGTAACCGTGAGGCGCAGTTCAAATAATTCTTAAGAAAACGGAAAATAAACACATTTTCTTGATGAATTTATTTCAAATGCTGGAATTATAAGGAATGAATGGCCTTTTTGTGGAATTTATCGGGGATATAAACTTGAAAACCCGATAAATTCCACAAAAAGGCCATTCATTCCTATAATATACTATTAGAAACTGTGATAAACAAGGGAGATAATTTGGTTATGCATTTTTACGAAACACACATCACTAAGGTAAATATCTGAAAAATTATTTTTGTTTTGAAATGTTCATACAATATACCACATGTTGAAAGATATTTTTTGCATTTAATTTTCATATTTTTTAAAAACAAAAACACCCCTTTTTCATAAATGGGCTAGTCTGAAAACCATTTTGTGCCGATTGGATTGGTCGGAAAATTAACATATAAACAAGAAACGAGGCAAAGCCCAGGTTTTTTCCAAGCATGGACACTTGGATAACATAATTATACCCACTTTTTGTAGACTAGATGGCCGTGGCCTGCATGTCGCGCCTTGGGGCGAGGCATGGTCACTAAAAAAATAGATATAGTAGATGGAAAAACTTTAACGAAAAAACTTTAACCGGACGCACGGACGTACGGACGTACGGACGGACGGACGGACGGACGTATGCCAAAATGCCGACGATATCGCGCTTTCCGCAAGCGGGTGCGACAATGATGATAAACACCCATGTGAAGTATCAAGGTAATGGGTGAAGCAGTTGCAGAGATATAGTACACGAAAAAACTTTAACAAATAAATTCAAAGTAATTTGACCTTGACATTGCGCACAGGGGCCGCACGGTTGGGGGTTAGAGTGAAAATATGGACGATGATAAACACCCATGTGAAGTTTCAAGGTAATGGGCGAAGCAGTTGCAGAGATATAGTATAACAAAAAAGTTTTAACCAAAAAATTTAACCAGACGTACGTTAAAAAGTTAACGTTGAAAATGGCTAAGTCAATTACGTAGAAATAATAGGTGAAGGTAAAAAATATGGTCACATGTTGGATAGTTGTATGTGGTAGGCACCCCTTGGTTATGAAGCTGTGAAAGTTTGGTGGTCCTAGGTGGTACAGTACCAAAGAAATGGACTTAAACACGAAAACTTAACATTGTAAACGCGAAAACTTAACATTGAAAATGGCTAAGTCGACTGCGCGGAAAAAATGGGTGAAGTTAAAAAAAAAAGTAACATGTTGGATAGTGATATGTGGTGGGTACCCCTTGATTATGAAGCTGTGAAAGTTTGGTGGTCCTAGGTGGTACAGTACCAAAGAAATGGACTTAAACACGAAAACTTAACATTGATTGTGGACGCCGCCTGCCGCCCGCCCGCCCGTCCGCCCGCCGCCCGCCCGCCCGACTTTCGCCAATCCAATAGCCTGGATTTGTTTTCAAAAAACCTGGCTAAAAAGTAACATGTTAGATAGTGATATGTGGTGGGCACCCCTTGATTATGAAGCTGTGAAAGTTTGGTGGTCCTAGGTGGTACAGTACCAAAGAAATGGACTTAAACACGAAAACTTAACATTGAAAACGCGAAAACTTAACATTGAAAATGGCTAAGTCGATTGTGCGGAAAAAATGGGTCAAGTTAAACAAAAAGTAACATGTTGGATAGTGATATGTGGTGGGCACCCCTTGATTATGAAGCTGTGAATGTTTGGTGGTCCTAGGTGGTACAGTAACAAAGAAATGGACTTAAACACGAAAACTTAACATTGATTGTGGACGCCGCCCGCCGCCCGCGCTCGCCCGCCCGCCGCCGCGCCCGCGCTCGCCCGGCTTTCGCCAATCCAATAGCCTGGATTTTTTTTCAAAAAACCTGGCTAAAAACCATTCCAGTTAGTTATTGGTGAAAGGGTTAACCACACATTTCTCCCTGGCTGTCAATCATGTTTTTAAAAACAAGAAATCAGTAAAACTGATGGATGCACCCCTCAAAAACTTTCATGCAAATTTCTAAATCATTTGCTCTTGACCTTGTTTGTTTGTTTGTTTATTAGTGTTTAACGGCCTATCAACAGCTAAGGTCATGTAAGGCCGGGCAAACGGGTTCGATCTCATTTTAACCTGCTACATTGGGGGGAAAATCCCAAAATCAGAACGGAATATTTACATCGAGAACAAATATATTCAGCCCTGAAATTAGAATAACGTGACCTGGTGCCAGGTCCATACCACACCAAGTCACTTGGCCCCTTCCCCTAAAATAGGATTACGTATATCGTAATACTCACAAAAGGGGTACAACCAGATAAGGCCGGGCAAACGGGTTCGATCCCGTTTTAACCTGCTGCATTCGGGGGAAAATTCCAAAATCAGAACTGAATATTTACATCGAGAAACAATATATTCAGCCCTGAAATTAGAATAACCTGACCTGGTGGCAGGTCCATACCACACCAAAGTCACTTGGCCCCTTCCCATAAAATAGGATTACGAATAATTGAAATACTCACATAAGGGGTATAACCAGATTCAACTGTCACATACAAAATGCCAAAGACGTATGTGAGGGCCAAACCAGGTCTCCAGTTGGGATTCCGGTAAGGATGAACCCTGATCGTTAAATTACCCATCGCGTGCTCCCACCTGCCACCCACGCTCTTCACCTTGAGCACATGGGTCGCATTGGTGAACTATATAATAATTCCAGCACAAAAATATTTACACAATTCCCTAACATTTAATTGGTCCGTAGCATGTCTCTGTCCAGAATTTATATCCCAGTAAACTCCATGCCAAATTACTTTCCGTAACCGTCAGGCGCTGTTAAAATAATTCTTAAGAAAACGGAAAATAAACACATTTTCTTGATGAATTTATTTCAAATGCTGGAATTATAAGGAATGAATGGCATTTTTGTGGAAGAAGGCCTCGTCCAGTATTCCCGCGACTTTTCCATGTTTATATCCCCGATAAATTCCACAAAAAGGCCATTCATTCCTATAATGAAAATATGGATGATGACAAATAGTATATACAGTTTCAAGCCAATCTAACTTACGGTAACGGAGATAGCAGGTAGTTGAAAACTTTAACACAAATCTTGGACAGACAGCTGAACATGGTGGCGAACATGGTGCCTTGAAATTCTTTTGAGGTACACAAAAATAAGGATACTTTAAAATTTCCATCACCAAACAGTTACTCCAATGTAAAGAAATAAATACATGCATCAGTTCAATAATTAAACAAACACTTACTATAAGAAATCATCCCATTTATTCACTCATCAGCAATCAGTATGGCACACAAGCTTGCAGCAGCCAGTTCATCAAACCGTCACTCAGACTAACGAGCATGTAATGGCTGGGCAACAAGAGATATCTGCCAGCTGGAAAACTATTCTTCAGGAAAATCCACACCTGCAATCAGTGCAACCCATGATCAGCTGCACATCAGTGCAGCAGAGCTCCAGATAAGCTGCATATTTGCTTAAATACCCAATTAAAATTGCCAAAAACCCAATTGAAATCAGAAGTAGCGAGTACCAAAAAGCAATAAAAAATTTGTGGTACCTTTATCATGCTACAGAAAACAATAAACAGGCTACAAATATAGCATATTTTTCTTATTTTCCGTGAAAACACATCTTGGTATTTCATTAAAATCTTCGAGACAATTCTAATGAAATGCCAAGACATGTTTTCATTTCAAAGCAAACTATTCAATAATTGCTGTCTGTGTAAACAGTAGTGATTTTATTTTACCCAATTAAAATTTTGAAATACCCAATTGCTTCAGAAATGATGGAGTGACAATACTCAATTACTAATTCCTTATCTGGAGCGCTGGAACACGCTCGGAAAGCTTTATTAAGCACAGGCCTAGATCATCCTGCATAATTAGCACAGTGAAAATATCTGTAATAATTCTTCATTTACTGAACAGTGTATGTTCTGATCAGACTACGCAGATATGTGGCTGTGACTGGAGAATTGGGGCTTACTGGTTTTGCGATCAGTGTAGATCCCGATCAGCCTGTGCATCCGCACAGTCTGATCGGGATCTGCACTGTTCGCCATTCCATCAATGAAATACCGTCATGCTTCTAACATGGAAAATAGATTGTTAGGCTACTGGGGCCCGTTTTACTAAACTTCTTACGACTAAAATGCTCGTAAGTGCAGCCTTTCGTTTCGGCTTATATTTAAGTGTGGGAATTGGCTCAAACACCTTCCATACCCGGAGTTCAGCCTGATCTCGTGATGCACTAATTGAAATACAACAAACGAGTGAATATGCTGATTGGTTTGTTGAATGGGTGATAATATCATCACGGTTGAATAATTTGACAGGCGATAATTGATTTTTAATTTGATAGAAACAGTGCATCCCCAGATCAGCCTGCACATCCGTGAAACTTGTTGAAATACAAGAAACTAATGAATGTGTTGATTGGTTTGTTCAATGGTGTAAATTTCATCACAGCTGGACAATTTGACAGGTGATAATAGATGTTAGTTTCATAGCCTACACATCTGTGCAGCCTGGGGGTCGTTTCACTAAACTTTGTACGACTAAAATGTTTGTGTAAGTGCAAATTTAGAAAATTTCAATTGATGGATTTACATGTATTGAGATATGCAGCCTATGTTCAATAAATGTAAATCCAATAATTGTTTACAAGAAAACGGTGTTGATGTGAAATTTACAGACTATCATAATTGTTGCACGTACAAACATTTTAGTCGTACAAAGTTTAGTGAAACGGGGCCCACATGTGTACTTGCACTTCTTGGAATAAGAGGAAGTTGTGACTATATATGTAAGGTGATCGACTTGTTGAATGGGTGTTAACCCTTTCAACACCAAGTAACTTAATAGGATGTTCTATGCCAATGTTTCACGCTATTTCATTAATTTTATTCATTCAAATTATCCCATTCTTCTAAAAGGGTAATCTGTACGACGTTTAAAATTATTAACAAACAGTGGAGATCCTGATGAGACGGCTCGTTACGAGCCGGCTCATCTGGATCTGCACTGTTTGCAAACATTGTCTCTATAGAGGTCTGTGGTGTTGAAAGGGTTAACGTGATCACAGTCTAGTAGTAATACAGACAGATAATGAATTATATAGGTAGCGGAAATTTAATTACAAGATTGCCATCTAGCAATTAGGATTGTGATAATGGATTAGAATCGACTCACAGTCAGCAATCTGATCAGCATCTGCATTGCTTGAGATACATAAGCTAGACGGTAACTAATTATGCAGGTCATAGAATTGGAATAAAAAGTGGTGGGAGACAGACTTTCATTATAGGAATGAATGGCCTTTTTGTGGAATTTATCGGGGTATAAACTTGGAAAAAACACTTTCGCAAGTGGCGATAAAAATAAACAATTGGCATAAAAAATTAAAATTGTAATTTTTTATCGCCAATTGTTTATTTTTATCCTATTGGTTATTATAGGAATGAATGGCCTTTTTGTAGAATTTATCGGGGTATAAACTTGGAAAAGTCGCGGGAATACTGGACGAAGGCCGGAAGGCCTCGTCCAGTATTCCCACGACTTTTCCAAGTTTATATCCCCGATAAATTCCACAAAAAGGCCATTCATTCCTTATAATTCCAGCATTTGAAATAAATTCATCAAGAAAATGTGTTTATTTTCAGTTTTCTTAAGAATTATTTTAACTGCGCCTCACGGTTACGCGGAAAGTAGTTCGGCGTGGGAGTTTACTGGGATATAAATTTTGGACAGATACTTGCTACGGGCCAATCAAATGTTAGGGAATTGTGTAAATATTATTGTGCTGGAATTATTTGTTATTGAAATTGGTGTAAAACCAGCATAAAAACAACTTTGTCGTCTGTTGATTATTTTGTATTTTCCATTTTTCTCATCAAAAACATGCTCTGGAGGCACTTTAGAATCATTTCCAATGGAAATGATTCTAAAGTCCCGCCAAACCATTTTTTTATATTGAGAAAGAAGGCATGCAGAATTCAAATCAACAGCAGACGACAATTTTCATGTGCAGCAGTCTTAGGGTTAATTTCTATTTGTTTGTTGTTGATAATATATGCATTTTTCTCAAAGAGGCGAAAGCTGTCTTCAGATCTTCCAGTTTGCTGATACAGAGTTGTGTGTTTATCATGTGCACTAGTATAATGGTGTTCCAAGATATGTACGCCACTCAAAATTAACAGCCATAGCATGTGTGGCAATGTTTACCTGTTTATTGCCTGTTGTCTGTAATTGCCATGGCGGCAATTTGTGTTTGCAATCAACCAATCAACAGGCTTCTACTATATCCTGTTGTGATCAACACCGATGCAACCAGAGACACAGGCGACCTGTCATGACGACAAGGGACTTATGGAGCTTGTAAACAGTGTGACCTCTAATCAGCTTGTACATCTAATAAGTGACCTTGATCTTGAGTGTTTGAACATGTAGCCATCAGCACAATACCGGTACTAAGAAAACAACAAATATTATCAAAATCTGTCAAGTGGTTAAAAAGTTATTATGATATTTCATGAGGGATACTGTTGGACAGGTACCAAATGTACACATTTTTTTCTCTCTCTATTTTCCTTATTTCTTCATGAAAGTATATGTTGTGACCACCGTCTCGTGAGTGTCGAGTTGCTGACAACTCTGTATGTACACCTGCCAGAGATAACCTATACCCAGGCAACCAGAAACCACAAACGAGATTCCCAGAATGATACAGCATCCTTCACTTGATCAATAATGTTTCCATTAGTTTGCAACACACACCACACACAAATGTGGCTGTGACCATGGGGCTTACAGCATTTATATCCAGTCTAACTCCTGGGCTTACTGTATGTCACTCTGCTACAGCCCGATATGGATCTATGCCCCTTGTTTTCACAGACTGAATGGCGAGCAGTGCAGACCCAGATCAGACTGCGCGGATGCGCAGTCTGATCTGGGTTTACACTGGTCGTAAATGCCATAAGCGCCATTTTGTCAGTCACAGTCACTAATGTGTCTATAATGCAAATAATAAAACACTGGAGCTGTCATTCTGTAGCCATTTTCAATCAGTACAAACAGTGTTGTTCCTATATACCGTACTGTCTGTTCCACATATTGTTGCCGTATTGTTGCTGACAAACTTGTGGCCATTAAACACATTAACCCATTTCAGCCTAAGGATACTATGATTGGTTGAAAAAATCTTATTATTTTGTTCATTCATCGATAAAAGTATATGTTGTTACCACTCATTTGAACCGTCTCATCAAGACGGTTCAAATGAGTGGTAACAACATATACTTTCGAGATGAAATAAAGAAAATGGGATTATTTTCACGTAAAATGTTTCTTACTACTATAACTGTATCCCGTCTTTAGTGGGTTAAACACATTAAATCTACGGTAACAAATATTTAAATGATGAAATTCCATGGGGCAAAAAAAGAGCTGATATGTTGGCATTATTATACATTTTATATCAGACATAAATTTCCATACTGACATAGGTGTTAACGGACATTACTGTTTATTATCTGTATCTATTTTTTGATGTGCAATGATCTGTCGAAAATATTATTTTTTTCAGGTGACACATTTAATTAGTATAAATAATTAACAAGAGCTGTCTGTAGGAGAACAGCATAGCTCGACTACGAGGGTTGTCGATGTACACATAGCTTGACAAACAAGGTGGCCGCGGCCTGCATAAAAACCTTAACCAAGGTTGACTAAAAACCTTAACCAAGGGAAATTAAGTGAGTAATTCAAGGTTAAATGTAGGTCAATGTCAGATATGGGTCTGCACTGCTCGCCATTCAGTCTGTGAAAACAAGGGGCATAGATCCATATCGGGCTGTAGCAGAGTGACATATGGTAAGCCCAGGAGTTAGACTGGATATAAATGCTGTAAGCCCCATGGTTATTGATGTACATCACTAGGAGATGCAGTTTTCCATGTATGGTTGCTGTAGGCCCAGGAGTATTCCATATACAAGCTTGACTAAAAACCTTAACCAAGGGGAAATAACTAAGTAATCCAAGGGTAAAAGTAGGTCAAGGTCAAATATAGGTCAGGGATTATTGATGTACATCACTAGGAGATGAAGTTGTCCAAGTATGGTCGCTGTATGCCCAGGAGATTCCATATACAAGCTTGACTATAAACCTTAACGGCTCAGTATTACAATTTTCCGATTTTTTCAAACACAAAAACATGTTTGGCAACTGATTTAGTACACAAAACTAACATATACTGCCTAATAGATACATCTCAAGTCTTGAGATTTACATCTTAATCGCAATGTGAAGACAACAAAAACTTGTTTTGTGTACCACTCAGTGCAAAATGTCAATATTGACAAATTAATCGATCGGACTTTGAACACGCACCTGCTGTTTGTTTATCAACAAATATTGATATTTTCATTGACTACAAACTCATTTTTGTACCAAAATGAATGCAAACAGTTTCAAAGTGTGTGTAAATAGAAACCTGTTGGATTTATTGATGTACATCCCTATGAGAAAAGGTTGTCCAAGTATGGTGACTGTATGCACAATAGTATTCCATGTACAAGCTTGACTAAAAACCTTAACCAAGGTTGACTAAAAACCTTAACCAAGGGGAATTAACTAAGTAATTCAAGAGGAAATGTAGGTCAAGGTCAAATATAGATCAGGGGCTATTGATGTACATCCCTATGAGAAAAGGTTGTCCAAGTATGGTGACTGTATGCACAATAGTATTCCATGTACAAGCTTGACTAAAAACCTTAACCAAGGTTGACTAAAAATCTTAACCAAGGGGAATTAACTAAGTCAGTCAATGTTAAACGTAGGTCAAGGTCAAATATAGGTCAGGGGCTGTTGATGTACATCACTAGGAGATGAAGTTGTCCAAGTATGGTTGGTGTGTAGGGCCAGGAGTATTCCATCTACAAGCTTGACTAAAAACCTTAACCAAGGGGAATTAACTAAGTAATTCAAAAGGAAATGTAGGTCAAGGTCAAATATAGATCAGGGGTTATTGATGTACATCCCTATGAGAAAAGGTTGTCCAAATATGGTGTCTGTATGCACAATAGTATTCCATGTACAAGCTTGACTAAAAACCTTAACCAAGGGGAATTAACTAAGTAATTCAAGAGGAAATGTAGGTCAAGGTCAAATACAGAGACAGGGGTTATTGATGTACATCCCTATTAGAAAAGGTTGTCCAAGTATGGTGTCTGTATGCACAATAGTATTTCATGTACAAGCTTGACTAAAAACCTTAACCAAGGGGAATTAAGTAAGTAATTCAAGGTTAAATGTAGGTCAATGTCAAATATAGGTGAGGGGTCGTTGATGTAGATCACTAGGAGATGAAGTTGTCCAAGTATGATGGGTGTAGGGCCAGGAGTATTCCATATACAAGCTTGACTAAAAACCTTAACCAAGACGTGACGGTGACGCCGGGGTGACTACATAAGCTCTGAAGAATAGTCGAGCTAAAAACAATCATGCCTCATTTGCATATGAAAATAGCCTGATACCACAGCGAGTCACTATCAGTAAAATATATGATTATATCTGTATAGTGGGCACTCGTAATTTTTAGAACTGCTGGAATAGTGACACAATTATACACTTATTTAATTCCTATAAATAACATTTTGAGCCTACTGAGTGGGCGTGTACCGAATGTGGGAACCGAAAATAGTCGTCTGCTGATAATTCATATTTTGTCTTTTCATTCAGTAAAAACATGGTTTGGCAGCATTTTAGAATCATTTCCATTGATTCTAAAGTGCTGCCAAACCAAGTTTTTGACGAGAAAAATATTCAGCAGAAGACTCAAATTAATTCAGCATTGTAAGGGTTAATAGCCAAAAGTTTGTCGGCAGCAAAACGTGGAACAGACAGTAGTGTGGCTGTGACTAGATAAATGGGGCTTATGGGATTTGTGGCCAGTGTATCTCCTGATCAAATAGCACACTCCTGAAACCTGATACAAATCTATATTGCCTGTTAGAAGCATGACAGGTGTTTCATTGATGGATTGGCGAATAGTGCAGATCCTGATCAGACTGTGCGGATGCACAGGCTGATATGGATCTACACTGGTTGCAAAAATTTTACGACTCATTTCTCCAGTCACAGCCACAAATGTCGAGAATGCCAAAACTGCTGTTAGTGCAGACCCAGATCAGACCGCGGATACACAGGCTGATTTGGATCTACATTGGTCACAAAACCTGTAAGCCCCATTTCTCCAGTCGCAGCCACAAATGTCAAGAATGACTGCAGTTAGTGCAGATCCACATCTGACAGATCGCGGATACACCGGCTGATCTAGATCTACACTGGTCGCAAAACCGATAAACCCCATTTCTCCAGTCGCATCCACAAATATCAAGAATGATTGCAGTCGGTGCAGATCCTGATCAGACCGCGGATCTACACTGGAGTCGCCAAACCGAGACAATTCTACCAGACAGGATACACCGGCTGATCTGGATCTACACTGGTCGCAAACCCGATAAGCCCCACATCTCCAGTGACAGCCACAAATGTCAAGAATGTGTAGACTGCAGTTTAGACACTTCCACCAGACAGAATACACTGAGACAGCAGGGTGAAACTTAGCAACAAGAAGTAAACAATCAATAGCTAAGGTACCAAATGCATGTAATTATTCAGGCAGACCATTTCCTTTTAGTCTGCTTGCTAAACAAGCAAATATCAGGGGACCGTTTCACTAAACTTCTTACGACTGAAATGTTTGTAAGTTAAAATTTAAGATCGTCTGTAAATTTCAATTTATGGATTTACATTTATTGAGCATAGGCTGCATATGCAGCCTATGCTCAATAAATGTAAATCCAACAATTGCTTGCAAGAAAGAATCGTTAATGTTAAATTCACAGACTATCATAGTTTTGGACTTCCAAACATTTTAGTCGTACAAAGTTTAGTGAAACGTCCCCTAGGGTGAAACTCAGCAACTAGAAGTAAACAATCAGTAACTAAGGTACCAAATGCATGTAATTGTTCAGGCAGACCATTTCCTTTAGTCGGCTTGCTAAACAAGCACATATCAGAGCTCCAGATAAGGTGCATAATGGTGTATTTTACAATATTTATGGTTAGTACGCTTGTACTGGATTATCAAATTTTCAGGATGGCCACAGAAAATAATATTCCCAGATTTTTCACTGATTTGCCACAATTTTCCATGATTATATGTTCCATATAATGCATTTCTATTGTAAAGCTATATAAATGCCATGCAATTTCATAAAACATTAATTGCTATTTAACCCTTACAATGCTGAATGAAATTTTGTAGTCTGCTGTAGTTTTTTTTCTTCTGTTTTCCTAAAGTATTGCTAAATCATGTTTTATTCAGAAAAAAAGACATATAAAACAACAACAACAGATGATAAATGGCATGTACCACATTTTAAGCATTAACATTTTATCCCTGATTTTTGGTTATTTTAGCAGATTTTCCATGCAGGCCACCCTATCAATGGATGCACTTTGCGGTGGTTTCCCAAAACAAATGTGTCTGAATATTTCGGGTTATTATGGTATTACAAATCCTGGAAAATAATAGATTTCTCCAATATCCATCCAAAATATTGATATTCCTTTACTTCATCAATCATAGAATCTATTTCCGTCAGCATGTGTATGTAAACCCATCACAGATTCTCCAAGTTGGCATGTTAGACAGTGGTGTAGCCAGGGGGCCGTTTCACTAAACTTTGTACGACTAAAATGTTCGTAAGTGCAAATGCAAGATCATCTGGAAATTTCAATTTATGGATTAACATTTATTGAGCATAGGTTGCATATGCAGCCTATGCTCTATAAATGTAAATCCAATAATTGTTTACAAGAAAACGTTGTTAATGTCAAATTTGCAGACTATCATAATTTTGCACTTACAAACATTGTAGTCGTACAAAGTTTATTGAAACGCGCCCCTGGTTCTTGCCGAGGGGTGTGCAAATTGTGTATTGAGTTTGGAAAGGGATGCGGGATTATCCTTCCCCGGAAAAAGTATACGGCGTATTGATTTCATAGTGATTTTAAAGCTAGTTTTCACACATACATGTAGTTATTTCCCAGGGATCAAGATACAGGGTTATTTTGTCATCATAGTGATTTTAAAGCTAGTTTTCACACATACATGTAGTTATTTCCCAGGGATCAAGATACAGGGTTATTTTGTCTCCATAGGTAGTGCCAATTTTCCCTATTTTCAGTTGAGGGAGGAGTTTTTCATTATAAAAAACAGAATATTTCTGTTCTATTAGTAAACTTTTCCCTTGAATCCTGATTTCCCTCAGGAAAACGTAAGAAAGAAACCAGAAATGTGGCCTGTCGGCACACGAATGCCCCCGCTGGCAGCCAAAGAAAACGAGACACATTTGAAAACAAGGAAACAGAAATTATTATAAGCAATTTACCCGAGCATTAAGGTTTCAAACGCACCAAGTCTGTGACCTTGACCCTGGGCTTAGTGGGGGCGGGACGAATGTGGATTTGCCACAGGGCGGTAGAGGACCATTGGAGCAATGCGTGTGTGAAATGTGAAGCAGATATGAGCAAGGAAACAAAAATTATAAGCCATTTACCCGAGCGTTAATTTTCATCTGCTAATTTTTAACTATTTATAGCACATAAATTTCCCAGCATGCAAAGAGTTAACAGGATTACAAACAATTGTGAGAAATATACAAATATTTTCGTTGGCACAAACGAAGGCGTACGGATAGTCTTTAATGTGGGAGGAAACCAGAGTACCCATAGGAAACCCACTTGTCCTGTATGGCGGCCACCATACCATCCCACATACCGCCCCAGTCGAGGATCGAACCTGTGTGACATTGGTGAGAAGCACACTCATTACCGAGGGTACTAACCGGACAACATACCCATAAATATGTGTTCAGAAAAACAATACAATTAACATATTAAATTATGTTTTATCTATTTGCTTCTTAACTGCTTGTAAGTACTCGCACATATCTATTGTTGTGGCGAAAAATCAAGTATACAGTCAATGTACATTCTACAGCACATGAATGATATGACAAAACGGTGCACAATCCTTTATGCAAGTTACAAGGTTTACCGACATTTAGTTTGACACTAAAACGTGTAAATTACCGCAGTTGGAGTGTGATATATCATCAAAATTCATCTAATAGTTAGTAAATTTAACCTTTACTACGCGGGAGACGAAAATTTTCGTCTGCTGTTTTTCATTTTTGCCTTAATTCTTAACAACAAACCCGTTTTGACAGCACATGAGAATCGTCTCCATTGGAGACGATTCTCATGCGCTGCCAAAACAGGTCTTTATAGGGAAAAATTGAAAATAAAACATTTCCAGCAGACGACAAAGTTTAATTCAGCGTAGTAAGGGTTAAAGACAAATCTACTGTAAAAATTATGTGACATTTACATCAAAGTTACGCAACCCTGTCGTACCATACCCTGAATATGCCAACTTGCACATACTGCAGATGAGTCAACGGCCGACAAAGAAATTTTGATACGATCAGTCTAGAGCCTGATATACCCACGCACCATGTAAACTTGGGCCTATTAAAATGTGCTTAATGTCCCAGCAACAGCTAAGGTCATAAAGAGATGGGTGGGTTGATTAAGATTGCGACCATTGTAGCCCCAGATCAGCCTGCGCATCCGCGCAGTCTGATCAGGGCCTACACTGTTCGCTAATGCATGCAAAAGATATTCTTGATGCCTCAACAAAAAAAACCTGCATGACCTACATATCCAGCAGCTACCCTAATAAAACAATACATCTATAATAAAACACATTTTTATCACAGACTGTCACATATGGTAAAAATTCTCTCCATTTCCACAGATGATGCTTTTTTATCCCGTCAACACAGTGTGTATGTGCCGTGAAACACGGTGCCGTGAAACATTTTTGATATCCAGTCAATACCATTTTTGCATTTTAAAGCAATTTTTAGGTGTTGACGGGATAAATAGAATAGTAGGTTAGTGCCGTGAATGGGAAAAAATATCTGGCGCGGCACAGAAACGGGATGTGCTCGGCAGAGCCTCGCCCATCCCGTTTCCTGAGCCTTGCCAGATATTTTTTCCCATTCATGGCACTAACCTACTATTCTCTATATCTGCTGTCATAAATATGAAAACAAGAGTTTGCTATCAAGAGCAGAGAAAATTAATTTGCAAATTTCTCATCGCCACCCGCCTATAAAACAAATTACCAGATTTTTTTTTTTACATTTTTCATAAATTTCCGCAATTTTTATTTAATTAAAAGCCTGCCATCTGCAACAATTTCGATGAGAATCAACCAATTAATTTTCTCTGGCCTACCAGTACTTACATTATTCCCCGTCCGTGCAATTGCTACATGTAGATATGAATGTTCTCACACCATGTTGTATCCCATTATGTCGAGGGAACCAGCCATCTTCCTTGGTTCACCATTCTATGTGTCAGCCAGGACAGGGAACCAATCTCCGAATGACACATGGAACTTTACAAATGGTAATTGACAAATTCCTGGGAACCAGTACGTTCGTCTTTGACCCATACCAAGTGCCATTCAGTTATCCTCACGAGCAGGGAACCATGATAGACTGTGATATGGATTTTTCTCCACCACACACCAGCCAAAGCAACAGCCAGCCTCTGCAATAATACAGGAACCAATCAATGAACTGCAGTGAGTCAGTATCTTTAATGAATTTAGTAATAGCACATTAGAAAACATGATTATTGAGATTTTCTAACAACCAGTGCATATTAACCATCACATCATATCAGTATTCCGTGGGTAATCTAAGGTTAGAATCGACTTGAGAGACGAACATGCACATTTGTTGGTGCAGCTGAAACCAGAAGAAATTAATCTACATTGTTGATATGATAGATGAATCTTACATAAATGCCCAAAGTGAAACAATAAACTGTTAGGGGCCGAAAATTGGGGTATACCGAAAACTGGCACATCTACAATAATGATTCAAAATATGCAGAATTCAATTTTCTCGAAGGGTTTTTATTTTTTATTTTCCATTTTTCTTATCAATAACTTGCTTTGACAACACTTTAGAACCATTTCCAATGGAAATTCTAAAGTACTGTTAAACCCAGTTTTAGTGAGATAGAATACAAGGTATGAAACAACAGCAGACAAAATTTTATGAATTAAGGGGAGTTAATCTAGTTCTACAATGGTCACTGTTAGACTGTTTTCCAGGGACACCCCTTTATTACGTTCATAGTGACTAATGCCGCTCTTTAACCCTTTCACCCCTTAATATAAAACATGGCCTGTTCCATTTTAAGTCTTGACTATTCCATTAATATAAAAGGGAATTGTTTAAAAAATTAAAAGTACTAGTAATGACAAACACTGCAGATCCTGATCCTCATCACCAGCCAGCTCATCTGGATCTTCTGGATCTTCAGTGCTAGCAAATGTTGGCTGGGCGGTCTGTATTGTTAGAATTCGGAAAACAAAAATTGTCGTCTGCTGTTGTTTCATATTTCGTCTTTATTCTCTTTAAACATATGGTTTGGCAGCACTTAAGAATCATTTCCAAGTGCTGCCAAACTATGTTTTGTTGATAAAAATTGAAATAAGAAATAAACAGCAGACAACAAAATTTATTTCAGCATTATTAAGGTTAACGGATGGTTAAAAATCAATTCCTACAATTTGAATGCAACAGAAATCACTAACCATGACAATGTTAAACTTAATGATCTGTAAACAATCAATATGTTACGAATGTTGGAGCCGGGTACCGGACCCGGCCTGATAAATGATGTTGTAGACCAGTCAGTGCTGGGAACCAGTGTAACCAGGATCAGCCATTGATAAAGACTGATCAGGGTCTACCGTGCTCCTTTGTTAACCCTTTCACCCCTAATTAACTGGAATGGATTTTGATATGTTCAGTTTGCAACCCTATCCAATTATCACAAAATGATCTTCACGACTAGTCCATTTATGAAAAGGGGATGTTTTCGCTCTCAAAAATATGAAAATTACTTGCAAAAAGTGCAGATCCTCACGAGCCGGCTCATCTGGATCTACACTGTTTGCCAATACCACTATACAGGCCTGGGGTGTCGAAAGGGTTAATCAGTTGCACAGTTTATCATATTTGTGGTTGTGACTGGAGAAATGGGGCTTAAAGGTACATGCCCACGCAGCAGGTTACACTGTACTACTAATTTTTATTTTCTGTCATGCCTTATATGAGCCATTTGTCTACCCACTGAGTTATTTTCAATTACGGCGCGTGTTAATTGGTGCTAAATCGCATTTTATATGCCGCGACCAGAAAGAGTATTTTCCGACCTCGTGCTATTTTTACCAATACGAGTCATGTGACACAGTCAATCATATCACATCTTTGACATGCGCAGTGAAGTATCGGAAGTTGAGAAGAAAAATCTCTGTTCGAGTCCAAATCTAAATCTCCACGTAACTCTTTCCATTTGGTGATCTGGTCGCCAATATTAACCACTCTCTCTCTGCACTGCCTGTCCCTCAGACATTTCGCCTTTTTTTTGGCCGACGCCGTTTCATACAATTTCCGTCCTGGACGTTTCGACATATGTTGATATTCTTGTTTACATATTGGGAAGCCTACTGGCGCGCGTAGTATACTGCGCATGCGCACCACAAGCCATGATGTGAAAAATCGTCGTCCCTGCACATTATCAAAATAGACTGTTAGCGCCGCGCGTTGCTAACAGTAAATTGATAATTAATAAATGATTATATTTGTATAGCGGGCACTACTAATTTTTAGAACTGGTGGAATAGTAAATTGATTATACACTTATTTAATTCCTATAAAGAACATTTTGTGCCTACTGCGTGGGCATGTACCTTTAAGGCAGTTGTGACCAGTGTAGCTCCTGATCAAATAGCACACTCCTGTAGCCTGATAACCATCTATAGATATTCCTTGTTAGAAGCACGACAGATGTCCCATTGATGCAACAGCGAACAGTGCAGATCCTGATCAGACTGCACTGATGCACAGGCTAATCTGGATCTACACTGGTCTCAAAACCAATAATACCCATTTCTCAAAACATAAAAACGCAAGCAGCAGCGGGCTACATAGGGTAAACTATGATAGAATAGCCATGTGTACAAGTTAACACTATGCAACTCGATACTAGGAACACAAGTATTTGTGTTTCCAGTATCAGGTTACATATGTTTCTTACCTTCCAACTTGTAAGACCGACATCTATAAATGTAGCTGTGACTGGAAAAATGGGGCTTATGGGTTTTGCGACCAGTGTAGATCCAGATCAGCACAGGCTGATCAGAATCTGCACTGTTCGCCATTCCATCAATGAAAAACACTTCATGCTTCTAACAAGCAATATATACCGTTGTCAGGTTACATGAGTGTGCTATTTGACCAGAATCTACACTGGTCACAAATCACATAAGCCCCATTAATCCAGTCACAGCCTCAAATAAAAACCATGCGATGCATTAGGAATATCCTGGCTCGAAAACATCCATCACTGGTGATACATCCTTCCATCTTCAGTGCTCCCATTCCTACTAAGGTCAACCTTGGACATTCTGCAGTTACACGAGGTACCTAACTACGTGTGCGACCAGCAAAGACCCAGATCAGCTGATCAGAGCCTACCCTGGTCACCTAGCCATCAATCCACATATCCTCCAATCTCGACTAAGGGCAACCTTCGATGTCCTGCTGTTACATCAGAGCTCCAGATAAGGTGAGTATTGGCGTATTTTACACACTTATTTTAGCTGAATACTTATTGATTATCAAAAGTGGGAGTACAAAATACTCACAGCAATGTGAAAATATGCATTGATTTTCAAATTATGTAGTGAAAATACTGTAATAAAGTTGAAAATTTACTTAGTTGAGCTTAAAAAAGCAGAGTCCAAATAAGTGATTTGTTATGTAATTTTTATCATTTGTTCCCTCACGGATTGAATTTGAAATCTGGGGGTATAGTACTACAAAACTTATCTGGAGGTCTGGTTACCCGAGTATTTTCCCTCCATAATTTCTGAAGCAATTGGGTATTTCAACATTTAAATTGGGTAAAATAAAATCACACTACAGTTTACACATCAACAGACAGCAATTATTGAATAGTTTGCTTCGAAATGAAAACATGTCTTGGCATTTCATTAGAATTGTCTCCAAGATGTGATTTCATGGAAAATAAGAAAAATATGCTATATTTGTAGTATGTTTATTGTTTTCTGCAGCATAATAAATGCACCACAAAATTGTTATTGCTTTTTGATACTCGCTACTTCGGATTTCCATTGGGTTTTTGGCAATTTTAATTGGGTATTTAAGCAAATACACAGCTTATCTGGAGCCCTGGTTCCTGTAGGATGACAGATGAGAAATGGTATCTTATGATGTGTGACCAGCATAGCCCCAGATCAGCCTGCACATCCGTGCAGTCTGATCTGGGTCTACGCTTATCATGTATCCGTCAAATAACACATCCTCCCATCTGTACATTTGTCATTAACTTGATAAAAAAAATGATGAGGTTTAACGTCCCAGCAACAGCTAAGGTCATATAGTGAAGGGACCACAGTTTATTAAAGTCTCATCCGACAGACCAGTGGGATGGAAATACTATGAAAAGCAAATTAAACTTACATTGAAATCAACAAATTTTCTTTTTATTTATTTAATTATATGCTGAAACTGACCGGTGTTTATCTATAAAAATCAGCCCACAGTATGTTTGTGGTGCGAGCAATCATGCGCTAGTGACACTACGAGTGATGTCACATCAACAAAAACAGTCCTTCTTGATGTCAGTAATGTAAGAATAACATTTAGATCCATGGATGGACCATACAAAGAATTATGGATGATGATAAACAAACACGCGAGGTATAAAGACACCCGACTTATGGTCGCAGAGATACTCACGTACCGACACGTCATGGCGATCACTATGTCTCGGCAACTCTCGCTTTCCGCATGAGGGCTCTACAAGAGTTTCAAAAATGAAATATACATGTGTAATTGAATGCAAATCCCAGAGCTCCAGACAAGCTTTGTACTCGCTGATGACAAATTCAATGCATGTTTATTTTTACCAATGGTTTATTGAATTATAAAATATGTAATACATCAATATGTTTGTTATTCCACAGAATATTTTGTTAGCTGTACTAATTAATCACTGTGTTGGATAAGGTGCATATTTTATTCAAACTTTTTAAGCAAAACTTTTAGTGCCTTTTACTCCCCATTTTCAAATGGTTGTATGTGCACTCTTACTTTTTTTTAAAATCAATGTGTATTCAATTAAGTACATGTAATAGTGTTAATACAGCGAGACCTCTCTAAACTGGTCACCCTGTAAATCGCCGTTGTTGGTAATCTTGGTGGGTTTCTTTGTCACTTATCTTCGATGGTAACATCTGTTTGTGATCGCAAAGTATAAACACATGTCTTGAGGCATATGCCTGATTGACAGTGGGATCTCTCTAAACTGGACAGCCTGGGACCAGGGTGTTCAGGGGCGGATCTGGAGGGGGCTTCCGGGGTTGCAACCTCCCCCGTTCAGCCACGCAGTTTATAGATCACAGTTTACCACGAGTTGGAGTTTGAATTTAAATGCCGTAAAACAAAGGAAAGTGCATTTCGAAGAGCTCGAAAATAGGACAACCCCTAGTTGTGAACGTAACTCTTGCTAGCTAGCTACGGACGGTACGCGAGTAGATTGCAAGAGTTAACTTCGCAACTCGACAACTCCCCGTTCCCCAAATGCAGGATCCGCCCCCGGTGTTGTGTTTAGAGATTCCACTGTACATCAGTAAAAAACATTTTTCTAGCTGTGACAAGAGAAATGGCTAATGGCACAGCTCAGACTCAGCCGGCCAATCAACCAAAGTATGATATGATATTGACCATGGAAAAAATGAATGTGCTCAAAAGTGTTTTAATGCGATGGACATTGATTTCCATAATACGTAGCCAGGCAGGATGAAAACTGGGCCGAATGCTGAGAAGTAGAAAACACAAAGTGATAACTGATATACATATGTATCCATTTTCTGAAGTACAGCCACTGACGGACGTTCCCGCCAAATGTCAAACTAGATACCGTAAATGAGTCTAAGATCGTAAAATCTATTTGAATAATAAATTAATCAATTGTGTTTATATACATATTTTGGGACTTGATATAGTATATGTGTACACTATACGTTAATAATCTGTTGCAAGCGTTTTGTTTTCGCTGTGTTTTATGTCCTTTTTTGCGACATCCGCATTTCGGCCCACCGCCAAATTTGAAAGGCGGAAGTGGAGAAAATGAGTCATATTTTATCAAATCTTTCACACTTTCCTCCTGCAGTTTAAGTTATTCATGTACATACAGAACGGTTCGTAGTCAACATGCTAAGGTATATCACCAGATGTATGAGTATTTTTGTTCTTGCAATTCGTTACAAATGCACGGTAAAAAGAATAATTTACCTGGTCAGCTCGCACCTTATCCATTTCGTACCCAGTCTACATCGTACACAGTCCAACTCGTACTTAGCACATTGTTCATGCCTGTTCATGAACATCATTTTTCCTAGGTGCATAGCTTAATTTCCTATCATGATTGTTGTTGCAGAGGTGATGAACACAAGATGTCCAGTTTCACGGGACGCGGGACAGTGCGAACAATACAACAATGGAACTTCAGCAAGATCTGGCACGCAGCACACCCCGGAAATGCGTTATGCTCACACACAGCGTACCCTCTGTGCAGATGTACTATGCTCTCCGCACCAAGCTGGATACATGCTCTGAATCCTGGCTGCAGGTATTTAATATTTATGCATCAAATTATCTGTTTTGATGTTTGATAATGTACTTATGTCGTAAAAGAATAAAACATGAATGATAATTTACTATGGTACTTACTCAATTCAAATCATATTTATTGAAATCTTTGACTGATTTCATAAGAAACTCAGGATTAAACTTGTTTAATAAATACCATATTAAATCGTCACTCATGTATTAAGATCCTCTATATGCTGTACATCTGCTGTAGTTTTTCATCTTTCTGTATACCACATACACACTTGTTTCTTTATGAGATCTACAAACATCTATCTCTCATGTAAGATCCTGTATGTAATTCTCAGGAGTTCCTGGACTTGAACGGCTTAGACAGCCTACTGGACTCGCTGTACCAGATGGCCGGCTACGGATTCACCTGTTTCTCCGATGCGATCCTGCAGATAGACTGTATCGCGTGTATCCGCTGTATCCTCAACTCCACACTGGGTCTCGAGTATTTCATCAGGAGCGACATTTACACAAAGAAACTCACCATGGGTAAGAAAATAAGATTAAACTTCATTTATTGTACAAGAATTGCAAAAAAGCGCGAGAACAGTTACACAAATGCTTTCGTTGACACAGATGGAGTGGTAAGGGTGATGTGGGAGGACACCGGAATACCCGGAGGAAACCCACTGGTCCTGTCTGGCGACCTCCATACCATGTCACATACTGCCCCATGGGTATGTCTACTATCACGGACCACAGTGCAGATCCAGGGGTCCGTTTCACTAAACATCGTAAGACTAAAATGTTCGTAAGTGCAAATTTAGGATTGTCTGGAAATTTCAATTGATGGATTTACATTTATTGAAGATAGTATGCAGCCTATCTGCAATAAATGTAAATCCAATAATTGTTTACACAAAAACAAGGTTAATGTGAAATTTACAGCCTATCATAATTTTGCACTTACAAACATTTTAATCGTACAAAGTTTAGTGAAACGGCCCCCAGATGAGCTGGCTCAATATCTGATCTGTCCTGTGCTGCTTTTAATTGTGTTTTATGTGTGCTAATATCTTATTGTTGGCCCAGCCCCTTCGCGTGCACAATGCCCACACTTGCAGTGTACAATTTCAGCATTGAACAGTGCAGATACCCTGCCCAAGAAGCAGGTATTTGAGATCTTGGCGGCGATCTGTGTCTACAGTCACATTGGCTACCTCCGTGTCTTGGAGGGGCTCTCCTATGTCAAGGTAACCAGAAACACATGATTATAGCCCCCCCCCCCCCACCCACTCCCCCCCCGCAAAAAAAAAAAAATAAAAAAAAAAAAAAAAAAAAAAAAAAAAAAAAAAAAAAAAAAAAAAAAAAAAAAAAAAAAAAAAAATGAAGTTGTGGGGGGGGTATACTGGAGTCAGCTTGTCCGTCCGTCTTTCCGTGTTTCCGTCCGTCACAAAACTTAACAATTGTAAATTTCCTTTTAACTTCTCTTTCCCTTTGCGGAAATCTTTCATATTTTACCCGCCCCTTCTCTGACACTCATACATCATTCTGCAACAAACCTACGACTCCCATTTATGCCAAGGCGTCAAGGTCACAGACTTATAAACTTAGAAAAAACTAAAATTAACTTAACAAATGTAATTTCCTTATAACTTCTCTTTCCCTTTGCGGAATGCAGTGATATTTTTCCCGGCCCTTCTCTGACACTCATACATCATTCTGCAACAAACCTACGACTCCCATTTATGCCAAGGGTCAAGGTCACGGACTTATAAACTTAGAAAAAACTAAAACTTAACAAATGTAAATTTTCTTATAACTTCTCTTTCCCTTTGCGGAATGCAGTGATATTTTACCCGGCCCTTCTCTGACACTCATACATCATTCTGCAACAAACCTACGACCCCCATTTATGCCAGGGGTCAAGGTCACAGACTTTTCAACTGGAACCACCATCGCACTCTCCATATGTGCTGACATAGTCTTTTATCTGAAAATGATAGTATGCGAGCTGGAATGTATGTTTACCTTCGTTAAGCCTAATTCATTCTAGGTCAGGGCTGACGCGGGTATTCCGTCAGCCCCCGCTTACTGACAAATCTAGTTATAGATTGGTCTAACAAAATAATGCTGTGACAAATCCATGACCCTTCCGACCACCAGTAATCCCAATGTTAAGATCACGGACCTAACACTTTCACCCAATTTATGGAATGTTACAATATTTAATACATTCTCTGTGATTTTGTGACAAATCTTTGACCTCCGCACAGGCTGATCAGGATCTGCACTGTTTGCCATTCCATCAATGAAACCCACTCTTCGCCCACAAAAATACACACCTTATAGGTACATGTAGCTCTGTTATAAGTATTGGCCACCAGGGCTCCAGATAAGGAATTAGTAATTGAGTATTGTTACGCCATCATTTCTGAATCAATTGGTTATTTCACAATTTTAATTGGGTTAAATAAAATCACACTACTGTTTACACATCAACAGACAACAATTATTGAATAGTTTGTTTCAAAATGAAAACATGTCTTGGCATTTCATTAGAATTGTCTCCTTGGAGACAATTCTAATGAAATACCAAGATGTACTTTCATGGAAAATAAGAAAAATATGGTATATTCGTTGTCTGTTTATTGTTTTCTGCAGCATGGTAAAGGTACCACAAATTTTGTATTGCTTTTTGATACTCGCTACTTCTGATTTCTATTGGGTTTTTGGCAATTTTAATTGGGTATTTAAGCAAATACGCAGCTTATCTGGAGCTCTGGGCCACTATTTTTTTCTCCCACCAGAGTGAGTGTGACCAGATGCACAGGTTCAGTATTGTGGTCAGTGACGCCAAGTCGTCCGGGACGATCGCCCACAAGACAGCAGTGCTCACGTTCATCAACTCGGTGATCAACTCGACACCGGACGTTACGGAGAGGACCCGGATCAGGAACGAGTTTATTGGTACGTGTTATAATTGGTATACAGTAATCAGTTTCCTCATGGGTCGTTGGTTGGGAGAATGTGAAGTGTAAATTTAATGATTTAATGAAGTGTAAATTTAATGATTTAACGAAGTGTATATTTAATGATTTACGGAATCCCAATATCCCTGGTTTGACCCTCAGGTACATTATTGGCTTTTTGGTATGCGAGTTGAATCCGGTTATACCCACTATAAAAGTAACAAGATTGGTACTAATCCTATTACTTTTGGGGAGTGGGGCTAAGTGACTCTGGTTTGGTAAGGTCTAACGTTATTCTAATTTCAAGGCTGAATATATATTTTTTTCTGTAAATATTAAAAATGTACGATAAAGCCAATCAATCAATCAAATCATTGTATCAGACATCCCAGGTATGAATTAATCTATACTGTCTGTCTGTCTGTCTGTCTGTCTGTCTGTCTGTCTGTCTGTCTGTCTCTGTCTGTCTGTCTGTCAGAAATATAGCATATTTTTCTTAATTTCTAAGAAAACACATCTTGGTATTTCATTAGAATTGTCTCTAATTCTAATAAAATTCCAAGATATGTTTTCATTTTGAAGCAAACTATTCAATAATTACTGTCTGTTGATGTGTAAACAGTAGTGTGATTTTATTTTACCCAATTACAATTTTGAAATACCCAATTGCTTAAGAAATGATGGAGTGACAATACTCAATTACTAATTCCTTGTCTGGAATTTGCGGTAAGCCCAATTAATCAAATCTTTGTATGTGCCACCCCATGTCGGAATCTACTTGTATCTGTCTGTATGTATGGCGGGCTTCATGTTGAGCAGACATACCATAATAATAACCCTAGGTATTCGGACAGACTTTGTTTTGGGAAACCCATATTTTTATATGGGTTTCCCAAAACAAAGTGTGTCCGAAATAGGGATTTCCTAAAGTAAATTGCATCCCAGTACATCATTATTTTGCTAGCTAAACATAACTATCAGGGCTCCAGATAAGGAATTAGTAATTAAGTATTGTTACTCCATCATTTCTGAAGCAATTGGGTATTTCAATATATTAATTGGGTAAAATAAAATCACACTACTGTTTACACATCAGCAGACCGCAATTATTGAATTAGTTTGCTTCTAAATGAAATCACATCTTGGTATTTCATTAGAATTGTCTCCTTGGAGACAATTGTAATGAATTACCAAGGTGGGTGCAAGCGATGGGTAATTTAACGATCGGGGTTCATCCTTACCGGAATTCCGACTGGAGACCTGGTTTGGCCCTCACATACGTCTTTGGCATTTTGTATGTGGCAGTTGAATCTGGTTATACCCCTTATGTGAGTATTACGATTATTCGTAATCCTATTTTAGGGGAAGGGGCCAAGTGACTTTGGTGTGGTATGGACCTGCCACCAGGTCAGGTTATTCTAATTTCAGGGCTGAATATATTGTTTCTCGATGTAAATATTCAGTTCTGATTTTGGAATTTTCCCCCCAATGCAGCAGGTTAAAACGGGATCGAACCCGTTTGCCCGGCCTTACATGACCGTAGCTGTTGATAGGCCGTTAAACACCAATAAACAAACAAACAAACTAATGAATTACCAAGATGTGTTTTCATTGAAAATAAGAAAAATATGCTATATTTGTGGTTTGTTTATTGTTTTCTGCAGCATGATAAAGGTACCACAAAATTTGTATTGCTTTTTGATACTCGCTACTTCTGATTTCAATTGGGTTTTGGCAATTTTAATTAGGTATTTAAGCAAATACACAGCTTATCTGGAGTATGACTATATTAAGCAATATTTATTAAGTATATTACAGTATATTACAGTTCAATATAATTAAATGTTTGTAATTCATTGGATTTGACTGAAAGCATAACTTGTCGTGGTCATCTCCCAACTTTACTATAAATATTAGGACACTCTTGTGAATTCATATGTTTCTCCAAGTAGTCAAAATATTTAGGAAAATTATGTTAAAACCCAATCAATCAATCAATGCCTTGTATGTGCCACCCTTGGTCTGAATCTGCGGGTATCTGACTGTCGGTATATGACCTTATATTAAATGGACACACCATAATAACCATAAATATTCTAACAAGACCGAATATTAGTCCCAATCAATCAATTGATGCCTTGTATGTGTCACTCCAGGTCTGAATCTACTCGACTTGTTGACCTATATCCGCAAGGAGGAGCCTGATGAAGACCTGCTCCTGCAACTCGAGGTAACATTATAGAAATGTACAACATTTTCGGGAAGTTTTCTGGGTATACATTTTCAAGAAATCCAACAATACTGGATGAAGATCAGAAGCCTTCTTCCAGTTTATTAGTGGAGGGGGCATTTAGTTTTAGCCTTGTCCGTCCAATTCCTTCCGTCTGTCCGTCACCAACCTTGTAAGTCGGAAAACATTTAGACCATACTAGCCGCAGACCTGAAACTTGGTACGCAGCTTCCTTATGATGAGCAGATGCGCAAAGTTTATTTTGATTCGACCCCGGGGTCATGGATTATCTCCTCCTTTTCGAATTAGAATGTTCCTATTTTGGCTTGTAAGTCGTAAAACTTTTAAACCGTAATTGCTACACCCTTGAAACTTGGTATGTAGCTTCCTTATGAAGAGTAGATGCGCACAGTTTATTTTGATTTTTGATTTGACCCCCGGGTCATGGATTATCTACCTCTTCTCAACTTAGAATTAGGCAATTTTGTCTTGTAAGTCATAAAACTTTTAAACCATACTAGATACACACCTGAAACATGGTATGTAGCTTCCTTATGATGAGTAGATGCGCAAAGTTTATTTCGATGTTTGATTTGACCCCCGTGTCATGAACTATCTCCCCATTTTTAGCTCGACTATTCGATGAATAAGTAGAGCTTATGTTGTCACCCCGGCGTTGGTTAAGGTTTTTAGTCAAGCTTGTATATGGAATACTACTGGCCCTACACCCACCATACTTGGACAACTTCATCTCCTAGTGATGTACAGCAATAACCCCTGATCTATATTTGACCTTGACCTACATTTCCTCTTGAATTACTTGATTAATTCCCCTTGGTTAAGGTTTTTAGTCAACCTTGGTTAAGGTTTTTAGTCAAGCTTGTATATGCAATACTACTGGCCCTACACCCACCATACTTGGACAACTTCATCTCCTAATGATGCACATCAATAACCCCTCATCTATATTTGACCTTGACCTACATTTCCTCTTGAATTACTTACTTAATTCCCCTTGGTTAAGGTTTTTACTCAACCTTGGTTAAGGTTTTTTTTCAAGCTTGTACATTGAATACTATTGTGCATCCAGACACCATACTTCGACAACCTTTTCTCATAGGTATGTACATCAATAACCCCTGATCTATATTTGACCTTGACCTACATTTCCTCTTCAATTAATTCCTTTTGGTTAAGGTTTTTAGTCAACCTTAACCTTCTATATGGAATAATACTGGCCCTACACCCACCATACTTGGACAACTTCATCTCCTAGTGATGTACATGAACAACCCCTGATTTATATTTGACCTTGACCTACATTTCCTCTTGAATTACTTACTTAATTCCCCTTGGTTAACGTTTTTAGTCAAGCTTGTAGATGGAATACTCCTGGCCCTACACCAACCATACTTGGACAACTTCATCTCCTAGTGATGTACATCAACAACCCCTGACCTATATTTGACCTTGACCTACATTTCCTCTTGAATTACTTACTTATTAATTCCCCTTGGATTAACGTTTTTAGTCAAGCTTGTAGATGGAATACTCCTGGCCCTACACCAACCATACTTGGACAACTTCATCTCCTAGTGATGTACATCAACAACCCCTGACCTATATTTGACCTTGACCTACATTTAACCTTGAATTACTTACTTAATTCCCCTTGGTTAAGGTTTTTACTCGACCTTGGTTAAGCTTTTTACTCAAGCTTGTACATGGAATACTATTGTGCATACAGACACCATACTTGGACAACCTTTTTTTCATAGTGATGTACATCAATAACCCCTGATCTATATTTGACCTTGACCTACATTTCCTCTTGAATTACTTACTTAATTCTCTTTGGTTAAGGGTTTTAGTCAAGCTTGCTTGTAGATGGAATACTCATGGCCCTACACCAACCATACTTGGACAACTTCATCTCCTAGTGATGTACATCAACAACCCCTGACCTATATTTGACCTTGACCTACATTTAACCTTAAATTACTTACTTAATTTCCATTGGTTAAGGTTTTTACTCAACCTTGGTTAAGGTTTTTAGTCAAGCTTGTAGATGGAATACTATTGTGCATACAGACACCATACTTGGATAACTTTTTCTCATAGGGATGTACATCAATAACCCCTGACCTTTATTTTACCTTCACCTACATTTAACCTTGAATTACTTGGTTAATGTTTATAGTCAAGCTTGTATATGGAATACTTCTGGGCCTACATCAACCATACTTGGACAACTTCATCTCCTAGTGAAGTACATCAATAATCCCTGACCTATATTTGACCTTGACCTACTTTTATCCTTGGATTACTTAGTTATCTCCCCTTGGTTACGGTTTTTACTCAAGCTTTTATATGGAATACTCCTGGGCCTACAGCAACCATACTTGGAAAACTTTATCTCCTAGTGATGTACATCAATAACCCCTGACCTATATCTGACATTGACCTACATTTAACCTTGAATTACTTACTTAATTTCCCTTGGTTAATGTTTTTAGTCAACCTTGGTTAAGGTTTTTATGCAGGCCGCAGCCACCTTCTTTGTCAAGCTATGTGTACATCGACAACCCTCGTAGTCGAGCTATGCTGTTCTCCTACAGCTCTTGTTGACTTAGAATTTGCATTGTAAGTCGTAAAACTTTTAAACCCTAATCTAATAGCTACAGACCTGAAACTTGGTATGTAGCTTCCTTATGATGAGTAGATGCACAAAGTTTATGTTGGAATTTTGCTTCATTTATTATCAAAGCTGTATGTGGGGCATCCGTGTTCTATGAACACATTTTCTAGTTCGTTATAATTCCAACCAAATTCTAATATGTAATATCACAGTCTCTGTAAATATATTCCATGAAAAATCACACATGTTCTTAGGGACAAAATCTCATAAATATGTACCCAGGTGTTCCACGAACGTAAGCTGTCTGATGAGGAGGCAGAGAACACAAACAATAACCTCGACTTCAACAGTCCACAGGACTTGCTGGACCAGATCCAGGCACGCGTACGTACACCCACGATCAAATCCCCCACCCCACACCCTCCAGGCGTGAGTACGTACACCCACGATCAAATCCCCCACCCCACACCCTCCAGGCGTGAGTACGTATACCCACGATCAAATCCCCACCACCACAAATACCCTCAAATTCTTCCACTGCATCGTCAACGGACTGCTAATGACCCTGCTAAATTGACATCAAGTCCTATTCACAGGTGGAAGACTCGGACCTGGGACCCAATGCTTGGCTCATTTGAAAACGTTACCCCACCCACCCATTTCCATACACTATACCTTACAGCCTTTCGGAAAAGGCTGTAAGGAATAGTGTATGGAAATAGGTGGCTGGGCTAACGTTTTCCAAATGAGCCAAGTATTGGGTCCTAGGTCCGAGTCTTCCACCTGTGGTCCTATTTGGTTCATCAATCATTGCTTTTCTATCTGTTTTTCTATGCCGTTCAATTTCTACAGTCTACCCTGTATTTTTTTTTTATATAAAAAACCTCATCAATTCCAGGTATTTAAATTCCCAAATAAATTAGCAGAGGTTATAACTTAAAATTACATTTAAGCTTTTGTTCAATTGATTATATCTGTAACTCGCCTATTTCTCGTGCTGGAATAGTTGCCATTCAGTGTGAACTATCACTTGAAGTGTTCCCGTTAATTTACATGTAGATGAAATAATGAACTTTAGACTTCTAAAATGACGAGTGTTTGTTTACAAGTCATTTTACACACTGTGTGTATCGAGATAATTTAACTTGGTTAAATCGATCAGTTTAATGCCTTCAGTTTCAATAGTTACAAGCTCTGCGGGAATTTCATTATCTCATGACATGCAGCACTTACTTCTTATCTGTAGCATATTTCACCAACATTGCAACGTATACTTATCTAGCAAAGTATACTTTGAGGGAGTAATCATTTATTGTTCCCGAAATGCATTATTTCATATAGAACTAACGACTGCATATATTTGATGATTAAAAGTATGCAGAATTATTATATTGAATTTATTACATTATCACAGCCAAAATGGCTGTGATAATGTAATAAATTCAGTATAATAAAAAATAAATAAATTTATCCTAAAATTGAAAATTTATCCCACAAAGTGTACTTTTAAGTAGCAAGAAAAGTATCCTTTGCAATTTTGGTGAAATAGGCTACTGGAGTGTGATTTTGCAGATGTTTGGATTCCCACTGATTGGCTCAGCTCAGAAATGGTGGGAATTCATTGGCGAGCCTTGGAGAATTCCTACGCATTTCCTAGCCGTGCTTTATAATCTTTATATCTCTATTTATTTCTTGTATCTCATGTTACAGGTGTTTGGATCGCCACGGATGGTGAACTTTGTCAATATCCTCCAAGACCTCCTGTCCATAGAAACTGCACACAAAGACAACAGGTATAATGTATGGTGGTGACTGGAGAAATGGGGCTTATGGCATTTGTGACCAGTATAGCTCTTGACCCAATAGCACACTCCTGTAGACTGAAAACTATATATATATTGCTTGTTAGAAGCATGACGCGTGTTTCATTGGTGCAATGGCGGATAGTGCAGATCCTGATCTGGATATACATTGGTCACAAAACACATAAGCCCCATTTCGCCAGTCGCAGCCACATTTCTTTATTGGATTTACAAACATCTACGGAAATATATCCCATAATTCAAAATGACTGTTGAATAAACACTATTTTTGTTCAGTTCCAAAATAGGGATGTGCCGTGGTCTAGGGGATACGGCATTGGACTTCAATACCGAAGGTTGTGAGTTCAATCCTCACCCTAGGGGTGAAAAATAATACATAGTATTTCCATCCCACTGGTCTGTTGGATGAGACTTTAAACTGTGGTACCGTCTCTATATGACCTTTTTCGTGTTTATAGCTGTTGCTGGGATGTTAAACTTTCATTTTTTACAGGGGTGTGCTATTTGATCGGGAGTTAACACTGGTCACAAATCCCATCAGCACTATTTCTCCAGTCACAGCCACAAGTCAATCAACCAATCATCCAACAAATCAATCCATTGTAGGGGAGGGTTCGTGGTTCATGTGCCTTGCGACCAATGTAGATCCAGATCAGCCTGTGCATCCGCACAGTCTGATCAGGATCTGCACTGTTCGCCATTCCATCAATGAAACTTTCATTTGTGATCTGCACTGTTCGCCATTCCATCAATGAAACTTTCACTTTCAGTTCCAAACTGTGGCAGACACTGGATGGACTAATTCACCACGTTGTGCACACGATGGACTCTAAAGGCATCAACAACATCCAATCAGAGTTGCACAAGCTTCCCGAGCACCTGAGCCTCGGTCTCCAGTGTATCTATTCCTACCAGCAAGCCCTCACACACGGTGGTAGCTGTTCGTCTCTCCAGTCGAAGGGCAGCTTCAAGAAATCCAGCTTGTCGTATAAGAACAGCCTTCGTTCCAGGTTGGTATTAGTGTTTAACCCTTTCAACACCACATGCCTGTACAGTGGTATTGGCAAAACGTGTAGATCCAGATGAGCCGGCTCGTGACGAGCCGGCTCATCAGGATCTCCACTTTTTGCAACAAATTTTCATATACCAACAAACCCTCGCACAAGGTGGCAGCTGTTCGTCTCTCCAGTCGAAGGGCAGCTTCAAGAAATCCAGCTTGTCGTATAAAAATAGCCTTCGCTCTAGGTCTGTAAAACTAGAACAAAGTGGAATAAAGTATTGTACAAATCGAATGAACAAAGTGGTTTATTGTCAAAGACATAGCTGGTCTCTCATGTAAGATATAGGTCTCTTGTAGAGTTTATTATTTCATAAAATGGGTGCTCACAGTGTATTAAAATCATAATACATTAGCGTAAATAATATGCAAATTAGCTCGGTAGACCAGTACAGCTTCAATGTATGGTTATGTGCTTATAGAATCTAACATTTGTGATGACTTAATGTGGTATATATTAAACTTGTTGACTAATTTCATAAGAAACTTGGCATAACCTCCTTGTTTGTTTGGAAATCATTAAACTTGTATAATAAATACCATATTAAATCATCACTCCTGTAAGATCCTTTATTTCTCACACGTTACAAATTCTTCTTCAGGTCAATTTGAAGCAACAGTACAGCAAGGGTTGCATAGGAAATGGACCGTTAGGTGACTCGACTCAGAGTGACGATGTCAGCGGGAACAGCGCCCAGAGTGGTAATTGTTTCGACGGCAGTGGACAGCAGAACAAGACGGTGGTTCTGAGTCGGACAATAGTGGGTATGAACAGTACACCACGCAGTAGTATCACCAGGAATAGTAGCTCGTCACAGAACAGTAGTGCTAGTAGTAGTGTCAGAAGTGTACAGTTTGACTTGAGCGTGAGTAACGGCATTGCCGCCGATAGAACTGTTTTTATCAAGCGAAACGTGCCGTTGGCGAAGAATTTGACACATGATGTGATACCTGCCAACGGCGATGTTTCCGAATGCAGCAACGAATTGATTCTTTGTGGGAATCGACGTACGAATCTTCCGTACAACGAAAGCCCGAGTTTCCATAGTGCTAGTTACCATAGCAACCAGTTAAATTTCACCGCGAGTCTTGATAGCAGCCAGTCGAATGGTTCGCCGGATGGAACGTATAGTCTTAGCATTCCGAACAAATCGTACGGCCGTAACTACAACATACAGAAGGAGAAAACTTATAACTACAACCAGAACAAGGTCGCCAGCCAGTTAGAAATGTCAGGTTGCAATTCGGCCAGTTCGAAGAATTCGTCCGGGCTGGATGATTCAGCGTATGACAATCTACCTGTGCGGGACTCCGGACTATACGCGTGCGATGATTTACAGCATTGCGACTCCAACCAGGACTCGTTCAAGAAAAACAATATTGAAACTGTTCCCGACATTCCAATGGTGCCGAAAACGTCCAGTCCGTGTGAGGAACTGTTCGTGGAAATGAATAGTGCTATTATCAAGGGACAACATAAGATCGCTAGACAGCTGGTGCCGATTCCCAAGAAGGCCATGTATGAACTGAAGTGGATTTCTCTTGATGATGATAAAATAGGTAACACATTCGTGGCTGTGACTCGTGATACTCAATATACTGTTAGTGATGGATTTTGGCCTAGGAGTTAGTAGCATGACACGTGTTTCATAGATCGACTGGCGAACAGTGCAGATCCTGATCAGACTGTGCAGATGCACAGGCTGATCTGGATCTGCACTGGTCGCAAAACCCATAAGCCCCAGAACACCTGACTTCCAATCCGGAGGTTGCGGGTTTAAACCTCGCCTTTGGCATCAAAAATACATTCATAGTATTTCCATCCCACTGTTCTGTCGGATGAGACTTTAAACTGTGGTCCCGTCTCTATATGACCTTAGCTGTTGCTGGGACATTAAATCCTTTCACTTTCACTGTTTCAATATACTATAATTCCAGCACAAAAATATTTACACAATTCCCTAACATTTGATTGGCTCGTAGCAAGTCTCTGTCCAAAATTTATATCCCAGTAAACTCCCACCCCGAACTACTTTCCGTAACCGTGAGGCGCAGTTAAAATAATTCTTAAGAAAACGGAAAATAAACACATTTTTTACTTGATGAATTTATTTCAAATGCTGGAATTATAAGGAATGAATGGCCTTTTTGTGGAATTTATCGGGGATATAAACTTGGAAAAGTCGCGGGAATACTGGACGAAGCTTAAAAAATTACAATTTTCGAAAAATAAAATAAAAAAAAAAAAAAATGATTGATATTTTTTCGAAAATTGTAATTTTTTATCGCTTCGTCCAGTATTCCCGCGACTTTTCCAAGTTTATACCCCGATAAATTCCACAAAAAGGCCATTCATTCCTACAGTTAAACTATTTCCAGTGGGCCATCCACAGGCATACTGGTCTACCTAGTTTTTGTGTATTTAAGCAACTCACTATTAGATGATAAGAAACGTATTTAAAATGTCACTGAAGACATTATTTTCTTTCTATGATGGAAAATGAAACTTATTTCATCAATACTATAAATGGTTTTAACTTTTGTGAAAATTTCAGTCTTTTAAAACATCACAAGAATTGAAAACAGAGTGCTGTCGATTACCGGGTGGCTGACTATGTCGAATTGAATTTTTATTTTTTTTTAATTTCTCAATGAAAGTGACGGTTCAAATGAGTGGTCACAACATGTAATTCTGAGCCAAATTTTTCTCGAATAAAAAATGATAAAAAATTAAAATTTTCGAAAAAGTAGATTTTCTGAAATAATTTCTGGACCGATTTTCAAAATCTCACTTGTTTTCTTAGTTGCATCCACAGGTGGAAGACTCTGACCTATGACACCAAAAAAATGCCTATTAAAAAAATCCCATTACCCCACCCACTTGGTCTCGTACATTACCATCTTCTGTTTATAGAAAGGTGGATATGAATATGGCTATTATAGAAAGAGCCCTCTCTTTTCCGATTCGAACAAACACAATAAACATCGATTAAATGTATGAAATATGTCTCTGGCAATCGATAAAGGTATTAGGTGTGTGAATATACTCGCTTCAAATCGCTGTTTCAAGTATTTATTGAGTTATTCGCGTTTTAATTACCCCATCCAAAGCGAAAGTTGCGTGTACGAAAGAATCTCGCACAGAATCGGAGGCCGTCCGGCGTGGATTATCGGTCATATTTGGCCGATAGCTGATCGCCAGCTCAAACTAATGACGTGCACCATGACCATATACATTATAAACTCCAACCATACAAAGTTCGTCCAATTGTGATCGTTCACCGATCTAAAAAACACTTTTTTGTCTAATTTCGTTCATTATCTGGAACCGGGTCAATGCACCATCTTCCATAATACAACCGGAAGCGTCTATGTAAAGAACATCTCAGATTGGCTAAATCTAAACTGTAATGACGTCATTTAACCTATTTCGGGATTCCGGAAGACATAATCTGATAGTACGCGGCGAATCATGAATGAAAGTAGAAAAAAGGTGTTTTTTAGATCGGTGAACGATCACAATTGGACGAACTTTGTATGGTTGGAGTTGCTAATGTATATGGTCATGGTGCACCACTTTAGTTTGAGCTGGCGATCAGTTATTGGTCAAATATGACCGATAATCCACGCCGGACGGCCTCCGATTCTGTGCGAGATTCTTTCGTACACGCAAATTTCGTTTTGGATGGGGTATACAAAATGCGAATAACTGAATAAATGCTGGAAAGAGCGATTTGAAGTGAATATATTCACACACCTAATACTTTTATCGATTGTCAGCGATAGAAATCATACATTTAATCGATGTGTATTGTATTTGTGCGAGTCGGAAACGAGAGGGCTCTTTCTATAATGGCCACAATGTTATCCACCTTTTTTTATAGAAGCTGCTAATTTACGAGACCAAGTGGGTGGGGTAATGGGATATTTTTTAATAGGCATTTTTTTGGTGTCATAGGTCCGAGTCTTCCACCTGTGGTTGCATCATATCCAAGCTTTCTAGCCAGGTTTCTGAGGCAATTTCCATTTTTTTTTTCTCTCATTTTTCGACCCTCCTCGTGATTCTCCACTACCTTTTTGTTCCATATTAGACCCAAATCAATAAATTAATTAGATCCCATGTTTTCTGTTGTCAGTGGGACGTGAGCCATGTGTATGGCTGCCCTCCATGTCGGGGGTGGATGGGCCACACGTGGACTACAAACGCTTGGAGGCAGCTTTCCAGTCAGAGATAGGCAAGAACACACAGGCTATTGAAGAGGTGTGTAATAGACGAGTCTATAAATAGATTACCAAACTTGGAAAATCATGAGTAACTTACCATAGAACAATTTTGACGTTTGAATTAGCAGAGTTTGTCCATTTGACGTCGCGCTGCTTGGCTATCAAATTTGAAAATCAAGAATAACTTCCCTTAGAACAATTTTGATGTTTGAATTGGCGGCATTTGTCCGTTTTACGTCACGTTGCTAAGTTATCGAACTTTGAAAATCAAAAATAACTTCCCTTAGAACAATTTTGATGTTTGAAATGGCGGAGTTTGTCGATTTGATGTCACGTTGCTTAGTTGAAACTAAGCAACGTGACATCAAACTGACAAACTGCCAATTCACATGTCGATGATGCCCAGGAAGTAACCGAAAGGATATTGTGATTTCGGTAGTAAAAGGGTATTGTGATTTCGGTAGTAAAAGGGTATTGTGATTTCGGTAGTAAAAGGGTATTGTGATTTCGGTAGAAAAGGGTGTGATTTCGGTAGAAAAGGGATTGTGTTTCGGTATAAAAGGGTATTGTGTTTCGGTAGAAAAGGATATTGTGATTTCGGTAGTAAAAGGGTATTGTAATCTCCGCGCAGAATTTGTTATGCTGCCTGTATACAGTTGTATTACCTTCGATATGACGTTGTTCTTGAATGGACATAAAACCCTGTTCAATCGATCAGCTTAGCATGCTATCATGCCATGGTGTGTTGATTCTCCTGAACAAATTGTAAAAACACATTGCATCAGAGTTAACACCTGACACACAAGCTCCAGATAAGCTTTGTGTCTAAAGCGTACTGTACCCCCTTATTTCAAAATCATTGCACATTTTACTTTTACGAATGGATTATTGATTTTTTTAATTACTAAATAAGGAACAACTGATAAAAAGATATAACAAATGTAAACATTCACAGTGTTTGCTTTTCGCAGTTCAACTAAGTGAATTTTCAAATTTATTACAGTATTTTCACTACTCAATTTGAAATTCAATGCGTATTTTCACATTGCTGTGCGTATTTTGTACTCCCACATTTGATAATCAATGCGTATCGGTATTCAGCTAAAACAGTTGTGTAAAATACGCCAATACGCATCTTATCTGGAGCTCTGGACACAGCAATGTATCATCGGTGTGGGTTTGGTCAGTGCGCAGCTCGTTCCCTGATTTCTAGGTGGTGCTGCTAAACGTGAGCACCCGTCTCAACATCACGCTGTTCCTGAGTCGTTTAGACGCAGGGGCAGAGGATCTTGTACAGAACCTGGAGGAGGGGAACATGAAACAACTGAACCTCGCCATGCTGCAGTACCTCAATGACATCATCCCATGTCCCGAGGAGGTAGGAACATTTTTAATTGTTTCGCCGATACTGATTTAGAACAAATGCAGTATCATCCGTCAATGATGTCAAAAGTTGACACAAACTTCAGAGCTCATGCGGAATTTAATTCCGCATGAGCTCTGAATTTTGTGTCAACTTTCGACATCATTAACAGAAAATGGTTAATTTTCGAAATTGGTACCAACAAAAACGAAGGTAATGCCAGAGCCATTTGATGAATGACAGCATCGCTATTGCATTTATCATGCTACGCAGTTAAACATAGCAAGGAGCCCCGTCGAACTAACTTTAAGCAGAACTTGTGAGGAAGGGAACATAAAACAACTGACCCATCGCTATGCTGCAGTACCTCAATGACATCATTCCATGTCACGAGGAGGTAGGAAATTTTTGATGATATTATTTATATTTGTTGTAAAAATTCCATCTTTTCTGATGATGACTGCAAAATCTCGGAGCTTGTGCATCAAAAAATACTTTCATTGTATTATATTTCCATCCCACTGGTCTTTTGGATGAGACTTGAAGCCGAGGTCCCATGACCTTAGCTGTTGCTAACTATTTCCACAGGAGAAGAAAAGTAAAAGCTAGTCCTGTTTCCTCCAACTGTATGTATTACATGTACATGTATATCATTTATCTCTTGAAATAAATATTGTTTAAACCGACTCATTCACGCTCATTTTTTTAACGCCGATGAATCCCTGAAATTAATTTCCAACTTTGGTCACCTATTTATGACAGATCGAGATGTTACGAGCGTACACGGGCCCGCGACTGGAGCTCGGCATGGCGGAGCAGTTTGTCCTTCTACTCTCCGACATCCCCGACTACGCCGTGCTGCTCGAGGGTCAGCTGATGAGGGCGGAGTTTGACGCGACCATCTCCAAGTTCAAGGACGCTTGACGGCCCTCGTTGCCATGGCGACCCTGATACTGACGAACACGGAGCTGAAGCAGATGCTGCATGTGATACTCGGTGCCGGCAACTTCCTGAATCACGTGAGTGTTGTGTACTGTACGTTACTTTAACCCGTACTACGCTGAATTAAATGTGTCGTCTGCTGGAAATGTTTTATTTTCAATATTTCTCGACAAAAACCTGGTTTTGACAGCACATGAGAATCGTCTCCAGTGGAGACGATTCTCATGTGCTGTAAAAACTTTTTTTTGTTAAGAATTAAAGCAAAAATGAAAAACAGCAGACGGCAATTTCCGTCAACAGCGTAGGAAGGGTTAATGCCTGTGTGTGGTTGGTTGGGAGCATGCAAACGGTAAATTTAACCCTTCCTACGCTGTTGACGGAAATTGACGTCTGCTGTTTTTCATTTTGCTTTAATTCTTAACAAAAACCGGGTTTTGACAGCACATGAGAATCGTCTCCACTGGAGACGATTCTCATGTGCTGTCAAAACCAGGTTTTTGTCGAGAAATATTGAAAATAAAACATGTCCAGCAGATGATAAAATTTAATTCAGCCTAGTAAGGGTTAACAATGGGGTTCATCCTCAGTGGAATCCCGATATCCCTGGTTTGGCTTGATTTGGTGCATTTTTGGCTTCCTTGTTACTTGAGAGTTCAAGCCGGTTATGCACATTATTAAAGTAGTAAGATTAGTACTAATCGTATTACTTTTAGGGAGTGGGGCTATGTGACTCTGATGTGGTGAGAACCTGGAACCTGGTCAAGTTATTCTAATTTCAGGGCTGAATATATATTTTCTCCTTTTTTTCTTAAATTTTTTTTTTACATAAACTGATATTTCTTGTAAATGATGTAAAAAGTTTATGAAATTTTCATATCAAATGCGGAATTCTTGATGTCAGTTATGGAAAATATTGTAAATTTTGTAAATATTTTTGACGGCCATATGAGCTCTGAAAAATATCTCTGTCGGTCAATAAATTGTTCATTCAATTGGTCAATTAATCAAGCAATCAAGCAATCAATCAATCAACCTCCCACCCAGGGCATGTATAAGTGGGCCGCAGTGGGGTTCAATCAATAAATCAATAAAACAATAAATCAATATCGGTTTACAGACGGTTTTCTATTGTACGGTCGTAAAACCTCCATCAACAAATCAATCAATCTCCCACCTCTAGGGAATGTACAACGGGGACGCGGTGGGTTTCAAGTTGTCCAGCCTGGCGCGGCTACACGAGGTGAAGTCGGTGTCCCCGAGTAAAACGCTTCTCCACCACGTCGTAAACAGTGTCTCCGAGGATCACGATAGGCTGCTCGGCTTCGTGAAGCAGTTACTGCCCCTGGAGAAGGCCGCCAGGTATTGGAGTAGCCAGGCTAGTGTGTCTTGATAGAAAATACATGGTACACATTCTGAGCCTGGTCTGTCATATTCACATCGCTAACATGAGACGCACCATGCGATTTTGTTCCTTCGGACATCTGTGTAATTTCATTAAATACGTTTACAAAATTTACGATATTTTTCATAAATTAAGTCAAAAGTTGACAAAAGTTTCAGAGTACATGCGGAATATAATTCCGCATGTACTCTGAAAATTTTGTCAACTTTTGACGTCATTTCCGGAAAATATTGTAAACGTATTTCAGGAAATAACGCAGATATCCGAAGGTACGAAATCCCATGGCCTGTCTCACATATAGAGAACACCAGGCTAGTATTTTGATATCAAGTTTATCAGGCATGGCTAGGAAATGCGTAGGAATTACGAGGTTCTCCGAGGAATTCTTACCATTTCCAAGCTGCTTGATGGATAGAGAATACCAGGCTAGTGTCTTTTGACATCAAGATTATCATGTATGGCTATGGAATGGCGAACAGTGCAGATCTGGATCTACACTGGTCGTAAAACCCACACATCTTCTGTCCTTAGTGAGTTACATACTGTGACAGCTGGGTGTCATTTTGTGTGTCCATTCAAAATAGGCTTTAATTTTTATACGTATCATGTTTTACCGTCCGGCGGGCAGAATATCCTTTTCTGGAGTTTACCGTTTGTAATATCTCAATAATTCTTCACAAGGTATGCTGATATCAATTGGGCAAACATACCTGTTGAAGGTAGGATTCGTCCACCAAAGGTCAAGGTCACATGTGCTAAAAATAGATTAATTTCACATTGCACTGCATACTTCGTGTAATCAACTCCTCTGATACCTTTCTGTCAATAGATCTGAAACTTTACACACACGTTCTACACATATTGAATATGTGTACCATGGTGTTACTATGACAAATAGTAATTACTATTACTAAAATAATTACCGCCTTTTCATCTTAACCATTTTTCTACACATTTCTGCATTCTGTATAGTGTATTGCGTTTGTGTCCCCAACTTCCCCAACAGCTTTCTGTCGGTCCATCAAGGGGCGTATTTTGTGACTGGCTGCACTCTTGTTTTTAACTACATATATCCGCAAGTACAAGTCAAATTGACATGAAATTTCATATTCTTGTTTGACATTTATATTCTCCCACCCATGCCCCCTCCCATACCTGCCTCACCCATGTCCAAGGTCAAGGTCAAGGTATTTTTCCATTATAGGAATGAATGGCCTTTTTGTGGAATTTATCGGGGTATAAACTTGGAAAAGTCGCGGGAATACTGGACGAAGGCCTTCCGGCCTTCGTCCAGTATTCCCGCGACTTTTCCAAGTTTATATCCCCGATAAATTCCACAAAAAGACCATTCATTCCTTATAATTCCAGCATTTGAAAGAAATTCATCAAGAAAATGTGTTTATTTTCCGTTTTCTTAAGAATTATTTTAACTGCGCCTCACGGTTACGGAAAGTAGTTCGGCGTGGGAGTTTACTGGGATATAAATTTTGGACAGAGACTTGCTACGAGCCAATCAAATGTTAGGGAATTGTGTAAACATTTTTGTGCTGGAATTATAGTATATTGAAACAGTGAAAGTGAAAGGATTTAATGTCCCAGCAACAGCTATTAAGGTCATATAGAGACGGGAAAACAGTTTAAAGTCTCATCCGACAGAACAGTGGGATGGAAATACTATGAATGTATTTTTGATGCCGAAGGCGAGGTTTAAACCCGCAACCTCCGGATTGGAAGTCAGGTGTTCTGGGGCTTATGGGTTTTGCGACCAGTGCAGATCCAGATCAGCCTGTGCATCCGCACAGTCTGATCAGGATCTGCACTGTTCGCCAGTCGATCTATGAAACACGTGTCATGCTACTAACCCCTAGGCCAAAATCCATCACTAACAGTATATTGATAATGTTGCTGAGTTTTAGTTGAATTTTGTGTAGTTATACATTATCACAATATCTCTGTATGATTTGCTGACTTTTGTTGCACCCCTCTTCAGTTGCTCGTTTGAGGATATGAAAGCGAATATCAGCAAACTGAACGCCAAGCTGCGATACTTTGTGAACAATCTGACACGGGCGGGATTCAAGATCCAGGCCATGTTCTCTCCGTTCATTGAGGTTTGTACCAGCGACAATTAATTATCACCTCGTCGATAGGCAAGAGGGGATATAGCGTTAGTCCATGTATGTGCATGCATACTTTAGTGACACCTTTCATTTTTCAATAACTTATGAACTGCTTCACCGATTTTGATAATATTTGACAACACTGTGTGTCACGGGATGGTGCTTTGTTTTGCAAATGACCCACGTCCGAACACCCAAGGTCAAGGTCACTGAGGACTTTTGTTCACTTTCACAAGTTATTGAATAAACAAACATTTTTTTAATGCATTTGCCTTACGCAAATGCTTTAAAAAAATTTTGTTTATTCAATAACTTGTTTTATTATCAAGGTTGCTAGCGAATGGATTAGCATGATGCCCTTGTTCACCATTAAATCAATAAATCAATACGAATTGTCTATCAGGTTGTTGGCGAGCATGCATTTGCCTAAACTGTGTATAAGAATTTTATAATAAAAAATGTGTAGAAATTTCTACTTATCCATAATATTTTGTTTGAAAAATTCCTAGTTTCCCTACTTTTTTCGATAAACTTTTGTTAATTGGCCAGTTGAAAGCCTGAAAAAATCAACAGCAGACAACAAATAAATTCACAGGCGATTGAACTCCCCACCCACATACTCCCATTAGATAAATGCATCTGTAGCCTATTTCACCAACATTGCAAAGTATACTTATCTAGATAAGTATACTTTGAGGGAGTAATCATTTATTTTTCCTGAAATGCATTATATCATATAGAACTAACGACTGCATATATTTGATGATTAAAAGTATGCAGAATTATTATACTGAATTTATTACATTATCACAGCCAAAATGGCTGTGATAATGTAATAAATTCAGTATATTAAAAATTAATAAATTTATCCTTAAATTGAAAATTTCTCCCTCAAAGTATACTTTTCTAGAAAAGTATACTTTGCAATGTTGGTGAAATAGGCTACTGGTCCGACTATATTACATATGCTATAAGTACAGTCTACACACGTTACATCAAACGTCTGATTAACCGAAACTGATAACTACTGAATAGCCAAGTTCATGGTCCCAAGTACATATTTGTCAATATAATAGCTCTTGTTAACTCCAATTTTCATGAACTCGAAAGTATGTTCCTCAGTCCCTTAGATATTGAGTAAACTAGAGTTGACTGTCCATTATAGTAGATAGTATGGGGTGGGAGCAGTAGGTTTATGTGGAGACGAGGGAGTTCAACCACCTGTGATAAATTCAAGGGTAAACAAACAACGAATTTACTTGTAGTCTCTGAAGAAGGAGTTCTGTTACATCCAGACGTTGACAACAGAGTTACGCACTCTGACGGACCAGCTCGCCGAATATTTCTGTGAAGAGGAGACGACCTTTAACCTCCAGGAGTGTATGCAGTGTCTGATTACCTTCTGTCGCGACATACAGAAGTGCCAGAATGTACGTCTTTTTGCTGGATTATGTTCCCTATGCGATAAAGGGGGAGCATATTGATTGCTCTTAAGGTCCATCTGTCCGTCATCCCATGTTGACTCGTTTCCCATTCAGGATAATTCTTCATTGATTCTTCAGTGTTGTATCATGTCCCATTCAGGATAATTCCTTGTGGAACCATTGCTAATTATACCCCTGGCATACAATAACGAGGGTTATATAGTATCCATGAGCCTCTGCTCACTTACTCTAGTTCATGATAATTCCTTGTTGAATTGTTTCATGATTCATGATAATCTTTCCTCTGACATGAATTGTTTCCCATGCAGGATGCTTTCTCGTTTAATCGGCAACACCAGCTTGCGAGGAAGAAAGGAGACGCCCTACATAAGCGCCTGAAGAGTAAACTGCTTTCACTAGAGTTCGGGGAGAATGCAGGTATTCTGTATATAAATGTACATTGTATTCACACAAATAGATGATTTTACATGAGTGATGATTAAATATGATATTTGTTAAACTCGTTTACTGATTTCATAAGAAATTCGGCTAAACTTGTTTACTGATTTCATAAAGAAACAGGCTAAACTCGTTTACTGATATCAGTCAACGAGCTTAATAAATACCATATTAAATCAACACAAATGTTAGATTCGATTTGTTGCTTAAGCACATCATCATAATTTGAAGCTGTACTGATTCCTAACATGTTTTCTGTGGCGGACTCATTTGCATATTTATTACGGCTAATACGCGAGTATATTATGATTTTATTTCACTGTGTGAATACACTGCCAAAGCCCATTTTATATTATGCAATAAAACAATTGATCCAATTGATCTATGAATATTTCATCGACTTTACTTACAGTAAATATCACAGTTTCTGTAAATAATTTTTATTAAAAATCACATAAAATCATATAATCATGGAATATTTGGAGCCCGTTTCATTAAAAATCGTGTCAGCTGATGCTGGAAAATCTTAGTGGGCGTGCTTACATGTAGTGGTGTGTGTATGTAGGTGCAACATGGTAGTTAATTACGGTAATGTGAGAAGCAAGTTAATAAATATCTACGTACAAACATTTTTATCGTAAGAACTTTAGTGAAGTGGGTCCTTGTTTTCCAGCGGCAAGCTCATCCATGATGGAAGACAAACCAAAAGTTCTGGAGAAGATGTTACACCAGCTTCACCGTGGAAACTTCAACCCCAGCGTGAAGAGCGAGGCCGTAACCCCGGACGACGACCCCCATCCCCTGGAGATGAGCTGTATACCTTACAACGAGAGTCCGTTCCCCAGAAGCCGACTCGGAACGGCCTCTAGTGATAACGTGTTTGAAACGCCGGAAATAACATGTGTTGGTAAGGAGTGTTGAAGATGTAATGAGTGTTTTTGTCGCACGCACTTGCGGACAGCACAATGTAGTCGGCACATTGGCGTATGTACGTGCGTCCGGGTTAAACATTTTGGTTAAAGTTTTATGGTATACTGTCAAAGTCTCGGCCACCACCATCTAGTTATGGAAATATTCAGTTCTGAATTTTGGATATTCCCCTCATCCGTACGGGTGAAATAATGGGATTCGACCTTGTTGACCCGGCCTAAAATGACAATAACGGTCGCCTGTCAGTTGTTGCAAAAGCATTTAAGTGAATGAGAGGGCGAATTGATTTTTTTTTTTTCAATTATTTTTTTTCAATTATTTCAATTCAACTGCTCCAGCGATCACAGGGTTCGTGCAGATTTGAAAAGTACTTGAATTCTCGAGTGATAAATGAAAAGTACTTATTTTCTGAAAATCAGCTTGAAAAGTGCTTGAATTGAATTTTAGTACTTGAAAAGTGCTTAAAAAAATGCCTTCGTGCTTAAAAAGTACTTGAATTTTAATAGGAAAAAAAGAAGAGTTAATCGCTAAAATTCGATGTTCGATGGGTCGAGTGTAAATTGTGCAGCGCTGATCGGTATTGGAAACTGCATGTTAAAACTATGCGTAGTATCGGCAAACCCGCTGCGTATCGGCAAAACCGTGCGCGGTTCTGGTTTTAAACTGGTCCTATATGAGCCTCGTTCTGAATGGTTAATGGCGACGTGCGTGAACGCTACACTGCGTGTTCACAATGGGGAAAAATGTATTCAACCGTATCTGGATAAGCCGCTTTAAGTGGGTTAAAGAAGCGCCCGGTAGGCACAAAGCCTATTGTACTGTATGTCGGAAAGAAATTGATATTGTGCTTGAAAAAATAATAATTGTACTTGAAAAGTGCTTGAAAAGTGCTTGAATTTTATCATGTCATGTCTGTACGAACCCTGGATCACTAATCAGAAAAAATATACAGGGCTATTTAGTCACCGACAAGTATAGCTTCAGATTAGCTATTAAACACACAAAAGCGTTTGTGTGCTTAATAGCTAATCTGAAGCTATACTGGTCGGTGACTAAATAGCCCTGTTTTGTCTTGGTGGGTCACATTTGGCCCCGGCTAAGAAAAGATACCTTACGTCATGTGCAGCCAGCATAGGTCCAATGTTTGTTTGAGCTTGTATCTTCAATAGCATTAGGCCTACATCCACTATACTTGCACACTATCATGAGCCGGTGATGTGCACTACAACCCACTGTGAATCAAATGACCTTGACCTACAATTGCAATATTTACATAGTTATTTTTTTTGGTTAACGGTTTTGTCTGAGCTTGTTTACTATCAAAGCGGTCGGTGGGGCATTCGTGTTCTATGAACACATTTTCTAGTTTTAGTTGTCTCCCTCGATGTATGCATATTTTGATCTTCCGCACTCTTTAATTAACCCTTACTACGCTGAATTAAATGTTGTCGTCTGCTGGAAATGTTTTATTTTCAATATTTCTCTACAAAAACCGGGTTTTGACAGCACATGAGAATCGTCTCCAGTGGAGACGATTCTCATGTGCTGTCAAAACCAGGTTTTTTGCTAAGAATTAAAGCAAAAATGAAAAACAGCAGACGGCAATTTCCATCAACAGCGTAGGAAGGGTTAAAGGAGTAATCCAAAATTAACACGGAACGGACCATGTTATATATTTAGGGGTGATACGGTTAAACGAGAAATAAATCTAGATGTTCATTTCTTTACAGAAACTGACCAAACATTGCAACTAGCGAGATCGAGTACACAGCGAATACACACCGTTACCACGTGCACTGCCCAGACCAGACGGCCCACAAATATCCTCTCAAAACAGGACAATAATTGCGCGAATAAGGACTCGATTCCAAGTTCCCCAATACGAGCCGGATCATTCGGCAGCAAGAACGGTGAGAAAATCATGAACGTCAACCCACATCGCAAGTTATTCCCCTTGAATGATAATGAGAAAAATGATTTGGACAAAAAAGATCGGACGTCGAAACAACTTGCGTTGCCAAGACGTAAAGCGAATCACCGTCGAAGTCGTAGCGATCTTGCCGATTCGATGTGTATCGTAAATAAGTGGATTGAATATGAGAAAATGCGGAGTGTGGACGGGCCGGATGGAAAGCGAGCGCCGATAGCGGAGCCAGAGAGCGTGTGTAACCTGTCCACGTTGAATCTGGAAAATAACGGGAAGTTTATAACGAACGAAGATGTGGCCGAGCATAGACGTCCAGCACGCATTCTCCAGGATTGTAATCTGAACGGACCGGTTGTGCTGATGCCAGATGACAAAGGTATGTAGATGTATGATGTGGTAAACGGCTGGCAATGAAATTTGTTGTCTTTGTTTTTTTTGTTTCTTCTTATTTATAATTTCTCATGTGCTGTCGAAAAGTTGAAAAATTAGTGAAAACAGCAAACGACAAATTGTAAGTTGATAGACAAATCCATATGATAACCCTTAGACCGCTTGCTTATTTTTTTTGTCGTTTGCTGTTTATTTTCTATTTTTATCATCAAAAACATGCTTTAACAGCACTTTAGAATAATTTACAACATGCTTTGACAGCACTTCAGAATCATTTCCATTGGAAATGATTCTAAAGTGCTGTCGAACTATGTTTTTATTGAGAAATCAGGCAAGATATAAAAGCAACAGCAGACTACAATTGTTGTGTCAGAGTAGCGGTCTAAGGGTTAATGTTTAAATGGCAGGAAATAGATATGTTTGCCTGCTATTTAGAAATATTGAAAATAAAAAAAAACTGTCAGATGGACAATACCTATCATGCATAAAAAGCTGGCAACAAATCTCGTTGTCTGCTGTTGTTTATTTTCATGTCATTTCTTAGCAAAAAACATATTTTGCCAGCAAAAGAGAATCTCAATCACTCTCTACTTAATAGTCATTTTGTACTAAATTTCGGCAAGTGTGATTACGCTGTGCTCGGTCTTGTCCAATCAAACCTCTTGTTATCCCCTCGTCATAGGAATTCCAAGGCTCGCCGAGTAATAGTCATGCTTCTAACAAGCAAAATAGATCGTTATCAAGCTACAGGAGTGTGCTATTTGATCAGGAGCACAAATCACGTAAGCCCCATTTCTCCAGTCACAGCCACATATGAGACATGCCATGTGATTTTGGACCTAAGAACATGCGCGATATCTCGTGACCAACATTTACAAAATTTATGACATTTTCCGTAAATGACATCGAAAGTAAATCGCACATGCTCGTAGGTACAAAATCACATGGTGTGTCTCATATATAGGTAAGAAGAAGAAGACGGTAGGTAGCTTCTTCAGCAAACTGGGTCGCGCCGTCCTGAAGCCCCGTAATGTGTATTCCGACGGCGACCAGCCGGAGTACGCACCTCGCGCCTCACTCCGGAAAAAATCGTTCAGCCAGGACAAGGAAAACATCGGAGTCGAGACCGAGTCGTTGGAAAACGGGCTGCCCGGCCGCGACAAACGGCTCAAATCCGAGAGCAAGATGTCACGGTTTTTTCAGCGCGGTGGATTGTATCGTTCGTCCAAGATGAAAAGCAAGAAGTATAGCGTACAGTGATCACTTGTGTGGGATTTTTTTAGATACATGTAGCGAGTTATTCATTAACCAAATACATGCGGAAAGCAGGATCTCAGTTTTTCCAGTGCGGTGTATTGTATCATTCGTCCGAGACATCAAGCAAGAAGTATAGTGTACAGTGATCGCTTGTGTAGTTGTGTGGGATTTTCTTTTTAGATACATGTCTCGACGAGACGGTTCAAATGAGTGGTACAACCTATATTTTTTGGTCCAGCATACCTTTAACCCTTAGACCGCTACTCACAACAATTGTCGTCTGCTGTTGCTTTTATATCTTGCCTTATTTCTCAATAAAAACATGGTTTGACAGCACTTCAGAATCATTTCCAATGGAAATGATTCTGAAGTGCTGTCAAAGCATGTTGTAAATTATTCTAAAGTGCTGTTAAAGCATGTTTTTATGATAAATATGGAAAATAGAAAGTAAACAGCAGACGACAACAAAATTAAGATAGCGGTGTAAGGGTTAACAAATATTGGCAAGATTAGCAGAGGTGATAATCATATCATGTTATCTCTAGTCGTTTTAGCTCGGCTTGCATAATAAGAAATCATCTCGAGCAAATATTAGACGAGCCTTGTGATTGTTTACCTAAGAAGATGTACGCTATTCTTGACTAGTTACCAAATTTACGATATTTTCCGTAAATGAAGTTGAAAAGATTTTCATAGTAAATTCGGAATAGAATTCCTCATTTACTATGAAATTTAGCCAGTTTTCAATATCATTTGCAGAAAATATCATAGTTTCTGTAAATATTTATCCTGAAAAATCGCACATATTCTTAGGTACAAAGGCTTGTCTCCAATAATTCTGTAATGTCTATTATCTATTAATCATATTTCAGTAATTTATTGTATGTGTGTACATTTGTATTTGCTGAATCAGCAATTGTATATTTATACCCCCATATACGAAGTATGTCGAGGGGTATACAGTTTTCGTAATTCCGTTCGTTCGTTTGTCTCTCCGTGTTAAAGTTTTTGTGTACCCATTATTTCTGTAACGGTAAGTCGGATTGACCTCAAACTTCATATACTTCCTTATCATCATACATATACAGGCAGGGCTCCAGATAAGGAATTAGTAATTGAGTATTGTCACTCCATCATTTCTGAAGCAATTGGGTATTTCAAAATTTTAATTGTGTAAAATAGAATCACACTACTGTTTACACATCAGCAGACCGCACTTATTGAATAGTTTGCTTCTAAATGAAAACACATCTTGGTATTTCATTAGAATTGTCTCCTTGGAGACAATTCTAATGAAATACCAAGATGTGTTTTCATGGAAAAATAAGAAAATAAGCTATATTTGTGGTATGTATATTGTTTTCTGTAGCATGATAAAGATACCACAAATTTTTCATTGCTTTTTGATACTCACTACTTCTGATTTCAATTGGGTTTTTGGCAATTTTAATTGGGTATTTACGTAAATACACACCTTATCTGGAGCTCTGCATATATTCATTCCATACCACGCTCATGCGGCCTTCATCTTCAAGGTCAACAAATTACTCGTCATTTAAATTTGTCTCAGAAAGATTTGCGTTAAAGTTCTCAGGTACCGATTATATCTGCAACGGTAAGTCGGATTGACTTCAAACTTCATATACATTGTACTTCCTTATCATCATCCATATTTTCATTCCATATCACACCCATGTGGCCTTCATGTCCAAGGCCAATGTCAAAGTTACTTAGAAATTTGCGTTAAAGACTAAAAGTTGATTTGCGTTAAAAGTTTATGTTCGTCGATCCATGCGGCGGCCGGCGGTATCCGTGAGCCTCTGCTCACTTGCTCTAGTTTCAAATTCATTGCAGTTTATTTTGGTAAATGGATTACCGAATCTATCGCAGGTTGTACGTACGTCTGTCCCGAAACCTTAACGCTCGGGTAAATGGCTTATAATTAATTATAGTTTCCTTGCTCAGATCTGCTTTACATTTCACACACGCATTGCTCCAAATCCACATTAGTCCCGCCCTTGCTAAGCCCAGGGTCAAGGTCACAGACTTGGTGCTTTCGAAACCTTAACACTCGGGTAAATGGCTTATAATTAAATATGCATCATCTTCTTTGGCTGCCAGCGGGGGCATTCGTGTGCCGACAGGCAACATTTCTAGTTTCTATATATAACAGCAAACAAAGTTGAAAATTCATTTATTTCAGCTGCTGAAATATTTAAGGTGAATTATCAACGTTTATATTAGAGCATTTTTATCATGCCCGTTTATGGTCAGCGTGACATAGTCGCTGCTTTTGGTGTGCGCCAGGCATTTGCGTTATAGTTTTTGAGTACCAAATATCTCCACAACCCTAAGTCTGATTGACTTGAAACTTTACAGACCTCTATCATTATCCATATTTTCATTCTACAGCCCACCCATTCGGCCCCCATGCCCAAGGTCAAGGTAAAATTACTTTGAAATGTGCGTTAAAGTTTTTAAGTATCTACACAACTAGTCGGAAGTCCAACTTAGTTGAACCTTCACATACTTTTTTTTATCACCATCACAGGTACCCAATATCTCCACAATCCAATTGACTCCACATACAAACATACTGGGAATATCAAATAAATTTGTTTTCTAAATAACTGCTTAACACCTTCACTAATTTTAATAATATTTAGCCACAATATGTGGCTATGGATGGTGCTACCAGCGAGGGATTAGCTTAGTGATAACAATGTGGAACCTCTCTAAGTGGAACCTCTCTAAGCCGGACACCCTGGGAGTTCCACAGGGTGTCCGGCTTAGAGAGGTTCCACTGTAAATCAAGTTTGTGATCACTCTTCGACAGTTTAGTGCTTGGTAATCACGAACACACATTATATTTAGAGCTACATTCCAGTGAAAACAATTCAAATTAAATACATGTACTCACATTTTTCTAAATATTCGGTTTAGAGAGGTTTCACTGTATTTTGTGTATATGCTTGTAAAATGTGATGGCTTAATAGACTTCTGGGCCGATGTGATTATAAAACATTCTGAGCATGAAACGTCAAAAAGTTTGTACAAGTTTTTTCATCGTGATGTAACTTATTACTTGACAGATTGCTTCAATATTTGGACGCTTGATACATGTGAACATTTGGAACACACTCCTGCCCAAATTAACATGACATTGACCTTTTATTCCTTCACATTTTTGTGGAAACACTTGACTTGGCCATATTTTGTGTCAAAAAGTTTGCACACGTTCCTTCATCATCGTATAACATTAATATTACTTGATGGATTGCTTCAATATTTGGGCACTTGATACATGTAAGCGTTTGGAACACACTCATGCTGCCATTAACTTGACCTTGGAAAGTTTCTTCAACCATGACCTTTTTCGTGTTTTAAGCATGCACTTCTCCGACGGTTTTTGTGATGCTTACTTTAGTACATGCCCATGATCATGTTAGGGTCAAATTCTCGGCAGGCGCGACACCGCTTCCGTGGCGGAATTCTTGTTTCAATCATATGAGTACATGCTCAGAATATAGGAATGAATGGCCTTTTTGTGGAATTTATCGGGGTATAAACTTGGAAAAGTCGCGGGAATACTGGACGAAGGCCGGAAGGCCTCGTCCAGTATTCCCGCGACTTTTCCAAGTTTATATCCCCGATAAATTCCACAAAAAGGCCATTCATTCCTTATAATTCCAGCATTTGAAATAAATTCATCAAGAAAATGTGTTTATTTTCCGTTTTCTTAAGAATTATTTTAACTGCGCCTCACGGTTACGGAAAGTAGTTTGGCGTGGGAGTTTACTGGGATATAAATTCTGGACAGAGACTTGCTACGTACCAATCAAATGTTAGGGAATTGTGTAAATATTTTTGTGCTGGAATTATAATACTATAATTACCAACTCGGGTCACATTAATAGAATGTAGTTTCACATCTCCCGATCTCCGCACCTTGCATGTTCAAGTCGGGTAGGTAGGTAGGTAGGAAAGTTCTTTTCTTTTTTATCACAGTGTGTGCGCTAGTCATAGGCCTAAATGCTGACCATGTTTCGACATCGGGATGAACCGAACATAAAAATAATTAAAAAAAAATTGGCTATAATATTTTTGAATCCAGCCGATTTTAGCGGCGTCGGCCGGGCGATGAGAAACAAACACCTATTTTATTATGCCCTCAGTACCAGCATTGTTTACATTTAAACTATTTTCATCTTGCTTACATTCCATTTCTATGTGTGTCTTACATTTTGCTACTAAGCATTTTTTGTGCAATACATTTATGGCTGTGATTTGAGAAATGGGGCTTATGGGTTTTGCGACTGTGTAGAACCAATTCAACCTGTGCATCGTGACAATATGATCAGGGTCTGCACTGTTCGCCATTCCATCATGCTTCTAACACGCAATATTTTATTGGTTTTAACAAGTAATATAGATCATTACCAGTCTACAGGAGTGTGGTATTTGATCAGGAGCTACACTGGTCATAAATCCCATAAGCCCCGTTTCTCCAGTCACAGCCACATTTACATGTATGTGTCGATGCCAGTATGGTGTTCAGCTTTATGCAATTTTTTGGGTATGGTATTTATTAATTACATGTAAGGTTAACAGTATTTTTATACCCCCGCAACGAGTTGTGGGGGATATACTGAAGTCAAGTTGTCCGTCCGTCCGTGTGTGCGTCCATGCGTGCGTCCATCCGTTGCTAAACTTAACATCAGAGAAATATGTTATAACTTCTATTTCCTTCATCTAAAATGCTTAATATTTAACACATGCATTCCTGTAAGGTTCTACTGCCATGCTGTGCCAAATCCACGACCGTCCAACCCCCGCTGATCCCAAGGTCAAATACTTAGTCTCTTTAGGAGTACCTGGGCCCACGCGGGGGGTATTCCGTAAGCCTTGCTTACTGACCAATCTAGTATGTACCGTAATAACCCTAAATATGTGGACACCATTTGTTTTGGGAAACGTTTCCGAAAACAAAATAATTGGGACACTCTTTGTTGCAGGAAACCATATATTTATGTGTTTCATCAAGTAAATTGTGTCTGAATATTTAGGGCTATTGCGGTACTTGTTATCTCCCAACCTTCTGTGGTGGTTGGTATGGAGCATGTGATGGGTAATTTAATGATCCGAAATCGGCCTTACCAGAATCCCGACCGGTGACCTGGTTTAGCCCTCAGGTACGTCTTTGACATTCTTGTGAGAGTGTGGATGGTTGGTCGGGTGCACGCGAAGTGTAATTTAATGAGCGAAGTGTAATTTAATGATCGGGGGTTTATCCTTGCCGGAATGCCGACTTACATGGTTTTGGCCTTCATGTACATTTTCGGCCTTCTGCTACTAGAGATAAATCCTGTTATACCCCATTAAAAAGTAATACGATGATCATATTACATTTGGGGTCGGAGCTAAGTGACTGGTGTGGAATGGACCTGGCACCAGATCAGGATCAGTAATTTTCCTCATTATGGACAGGTTAAATACGGGATAATTCAACCCGTTGACCCGGCCTTAAATGACCGTAGCTGTTGATAGGCCATTAAACACCAATATCAATACGCATTATAAAAGTACTAAGATTAACACTATCCCTATTACTTTTGGGAGCGATTGATGGATTTACATTTATTGAGCATAGGCTGCATATGCAGCCTATGCTCAATAAATGTAAATCCAATAATGGTTTACAAGAAAACATTGCTAAGTGACTGGTGTGGTGTGGACCTGGCACCAGGTTAGGCTATTCTAATTTCAGAGCTGAATATATATCTTTTTCTGTAAATATTCAGTCCTGATTTTGACAAGTAACACAAGGGATCCGACCATGTTAACCCGGCCTAAAATGACCTTTATAGCTGTTGACAGGCCGTAAAACACCATTAAATGAAATTAAATGCACTCCATCAGTGCAGGTGTAATACAGTATTTAATACCATTTTCCTCCCAATGCAGCAGGTTAAATATGGGATCCAACACATTGGCCCGGTCTTGAATGACCTTAGCTGTTGATAGGCCGTTAAACACCAATAAATAAAATCCTTGTTTTCACATTCCAGCACCATGAAGGTAGTTCTAATATGTGGCTTCAACTGGAGAAATGGGGATTATGGGTTATGCGACCAGTGTAGATCCAGATCAGCCTGTGCATCCACACAGTCTGATCATGATCTGCACTGTTCGCATTTTCACCAATGAAACACCCGTCATTCTTCTAACAAGCAATATAGATCGTTATCAGAAATACCATGAGCCCCATTTATCCAGTCACAGCCACATTTCGGAAGTCCCTAATTGAAATAAAAAGCCTTTGCACATTTCTTACTTTCACATTCCAGCTCTATTGGTAATGGTAGTTATGATTTCAGCAGACCTGAAATGAAATAAAAGCCTTTTGCTTTTTGCTATACATTGTTGTTGTTTGTATATACCTCCACACAGAGTGCGTGGCAGGCGGAGTGGGTGGCAGGCGGAGTGGGTGGCGGGCGGGAGCATACAATGGGTAATTTAACGATCGGGTTTCATCCTTAGAAGTATCACGAATGGAGACCAGGGGAACATCGTACAACTAAAATGTTCATAAGTGCAATTTTAGAATCTTCTGGAAATTTCAATTGATGGATTTACATTTATTGAGCATAGGCTGCATATGCTCAATAAATGTAAATCCAACAATTGTTTACAAGAAAACAATGTTAATATGATATTTACAGACTATCATAATTTTGCACTTACAAATATTTTAGTCTTACGAAGTTAAGTGAAACGGCCCCTGGTTTGGCCCTCAGGTACATCTTTGGCATTCTTGTATGTGAGGGTTTAATCTGGTTATACCCCTTGTATGATTAATGTGATTATTCTTAATCCTATTACTTTTAGGGGAAGGGGCCAGGTGACATTGGTGTGGTATGGACCTGGCACCAGGTCAGATTATTCTAATTTCAGGGCTGAATATATATTTATTTTGATGTAAATATTCCGTTCTGATTTTGGGATTTTCTCCCCAATGCAGCCGGTTGAACCAGGGATCGGACCCATTGACCTGGCTTTAAATGACCTTAATAGCTGTTGATAGGCCGTTAAACACTCAGAGATTCCGCTGGCGATCGCCACTTTCGCAATTGGCGATAAAAATAAACAATTGGCGATAAAAAATCACAATTTTCGAAAAAAAAATAATATTTTTTTTTTTCGAAAATTGTAATTTTTTATCGCCAATTGTTTATTTTTTTTGAAGTGGCGATTTTTTTATTTTCCCCAGCGGAATCCCTGACACTAATACATCAAATCAACCTCCACACAGAATGTTACGGTAGTAGTAGCAGTAGTAGTAATTCTTTACTGACATACAGTTGTTGTTTATGGGCAACAATTTTAAGACAATATCTGTTTATTTTTGAAGATATACCACTTTTGAGCAGCACTGTATGATTTTCCATGACAACGCAACTTATAGGGGGACTTCTCTCAAATAGTGTAGTCACAAGTTTATAGTTGCATTATAATCAGAAATAAAATATACACTTAAACAATACGTACATGGCTATATCACATGGAAGTGAGATAAATAGGATATTCTATGTGCATGTGAGAAAATACAGTGGAACCTCTCTAAACCGGACACCCTGGGAGGTCCCCAGTACAGTGGAACCTCTCTAAACCGGACACACTGGGATGTCCCCAGTACAGTGGAACCTCTCTAAACTGGACACCCTGGGAGGTCCCCAGTACAGTGGAACCTCTCTAAACCGGACACCCTGATAGGTCCCCAGGGTGTCTGGTATAGTTATGTTACACTGTAAACCAGGCATATGGCCACTCCAAGGCATGTCTCAGTGGAATGCGATCAAGAACAGATAGTGCCATCGGCAATACATATCCGAAACCCAAAAAAATGACCCAAACATAGGTGCATATAATGTCCGGTTTAGAGACGTTCCGCTGTACAATGTATCCATTTAAAGATATGTGTGCACGGTTGTCGTGTGCACGGTTGTCGTATGGATAAATGACACTACAGTTAAAATAATTAACATATAACACAAGTGATTGTATTCAACCAATGCATACATTCTTAGATTTACAATATGATATATCACTAGATTGTACAAGTTATTGTTCGCAACTATCCGTTGTTGGTCCAGGCCAGGCTCTTAAAGTCGGGGTCATGGGTTCGATTCCCACATCCAGCAATTTTCTTTCCTTGTGGTAAATGCGAACGTTATATAGATACACACTATATATATATATATATATATATATATAACCATTGAGTACCATACTTTAGTTTATGTTTTATTAGTTTGTGTCTTTCAGAGTGGAGTTTGCGTAAACAACCTGCTCCCTGTGCTGCTCGCTGTTTATGCGGAAGTCCACGGACATTTCCGTATTACATCACGATTGTGGAACATAATATACAATGAACCAATATCTTAAGATGTGGCTGTGACGAGAAATCGGGCTTGTGGGATTTAAGACCAGTCTAGCTCCTGCATGACAGGTGTTTCATTGATGGAATGGTGAACAGTGCAGATCCTGATCAGACTGTGCGGATGCACAGGCTGATCTGGAACTACACTGGTCGCAAAGCCCATAAGCCGCATGTCGACATTCACTGTCATAATGTATTCCAAAACCATAAAACATATTTAAAGTTTCAAGACACGTCGAATGCATACATTCATCGGTGAATAATATAATAACATAAAATGGATAACACAACGATGAACATCACACATAAAACCACATACGATACCATTAAGTTATAAAGTGTGTACCAGAACAACGTAGGATGACACCAATTATTCGGATCGTGCAACGGCTGCTCGAAATTTGGCTTCCATATCGAATAAAACCAAATGTTTCCGAACACAAACCATGATGCTAAAAATAAACTGAGCGCGAAGTTCGTAAATCTCATGAAGCGAGAAAGCACGAGATCTTCTGGTTCCCCGTCTTCGTCGCTGTCATCGTCGATATGTTCATAGTCTAGACGCTGATTGTTTTGGAAGCAGAGGAACAATACCTTGACGAGGCCAAACACGCCTCCGACTAGAAGATATAAAGGCAACTTGTGCTCCGCCGGACAGTCCGACTTGTATGTACTTCCTGGAAAAATCAATTGTTACATTGATGTTTATTGTCTGCTGTTTGTTTTGCTCACCCGAACCAAAGGCTCAAGTGAGCTATTGTTACCGCTTTTCGTTCGTCCGTCCACCATTTCAAACGTCCTCTCCCAAACCGCTGGGCCAATGTTGGCCAAACTTCACAGAGATGATATATGGGTGGGGGCATGTCAGATTTGTATAAATGGAGGTTGTCGCATAATCCAAGATGGCCTCCGTGAAAAGAACTGCCGGGCCAATTTCATCAAAACTTGGCAGGAATAATCGATAGTCAATGCTGTTTCAGATTATGGTGGCAACGGGGCCAATTGACCGGGGGGAGGGGTGGTGGGTGTCAACTTTTACAGTTGACCTTACATGGTCATGTCATATATCAAATTGAAGGTATCGACAAGACGATCACTCTGGAATATTTTTGACAAAAGGTCAAAATGTCATCCTTTTATTATATATTTATAACGTCTTCTTCTCGTGAACCGCTGGGCCAATGCTGGTCTTCACACGGATGATCTATGTGTGGCATGTCAGATTTGTAAATTTGGAGATCGTCCTCTAATCCAAGATGACCTCCGTGGAAAAGTAAGTCAAATTCTTAAAAACTCTTCTTCTCACGAACCGCCAGACAGCATCATGTAAGATCCTCCTATAGTATAACATCACATACATTTAATAGCAAATGATTCTGGACCGATATCCTATATTTAGATTTTAGGGAACTACTTACCGACAATCACCATGGAGATGGGTAGCCCGGCCATCAGTAACAACAGCACCTTGACACAAACTGCAATTAATATACATGTATACAGTGGAACCTCTAATCCAGACTCCCTGGGACTAGGGAGGTTCCCAGGGTGTCCGGTTTAGAGAGGTTCCACTGTAGTTAAGCACTCCATGAACAATGTTTATCATTTTCAATCATGAACAGGTACGAGAATGAAATAAATTACAAATAGCACACTTTTGTAACCTGATAACGATATATATTGCTTGCTAGGAGTATTACGAGTGTTTAATTGATGGAATGGCGAACAGTGCAGATCCTGATCAGACTGTGCGGATGCACAGGCTGATCTGGATCTACACTGATCGCAAAACCAATAAGCCCCTTTTCCACAGTCACAGCCACATATATGATACAAGCCATGTGATTTTGTACCAGAGAAGATGCGCGTTTTTTTTTATGAAATTTACGATAGTTTTGGTAAATGACGTCGAAAGTTGACGAAATGTTCAGAGCAAATGCGGAATACAGTTTCGCATTTGCTCTGACAATTTCATCAACTTTCGACGTCATTGTCTGTCCACGTTTTGCTGCCGAGGAACTTTTGGCCATTATTACACATTAAATATTAAAACAATATTTAAATTTAAGTACTTTTTTCATGAATAACAGCCGTAACAGCCGATGGTGAAATACGGGATCGAACCCGTTGACCCGGCCTTAAATGACCTTAGCTGTTGATAGGCCGTTAAACACCAATAAATCAATTAATCAACCCTACAACAGCCATTTTGGGTCGTCCCATTGATGGCTGTTGTAGAAAGGCTACACTATACCACAGTTCCATTCATACCCCCACAAACAAAGTTTGTTGGGGGTATATAGGAGTCAGCTTGTCGGTCGGTCTGTCGGTCTGTTGGAAATTCCCTTCCGTTCTATATCTTCTACACCGATGCATGGATTATCAAATGGCTTGGCACAAATGTTTGTCATGATGAGAAGGTGTGTCGCGATCAATAACCACGCACCTACGTCCAAGGTCAAGGTCACAGTTGAAGGTCAAAGGTCAAACCTATTGAAATTCCCTTCCGCTCTATATCTTCTACACCGAAGCATGGATTATCAAATGGCTTGGCACAAATGTTTCTCATGATGAGAAGGTGTGTCGCGATCAATAACCACGCACCTACGTCCAAGGTCAAGGTCACAGTTGAAGGTCAAAGGTCAAACCTATTGAAATTCCCTTCCGCTCTATATCTTCTACACCGATGCATGGATTATCAAATTGCTAACCACGTACCTACGTCCAAGGTCACAGTTGAAGGTCAAAGGTCAAACCTATTGAACTTCCCTTCCGCTCTATATCTTCTACACCGATGCATGGATTATCAAATGCCTTGGCACAAATGTTTCTCAGGATGAGAAGGTGTGTCACGATCAATAACCACGCACCTACGTCCAAGGTCAAGGTCACAGTTGAAGGTCAAAGGTAACAAATATTGAAATTCCCAAATGGCTTGGCACAAATGTTTCTCGTGATGAGAAGGTGTGTCGCGATCAATAACCACGCACCTACGTCCAAGTTCAAGGTCACAGTTGAAGGTCAAAGGTCAAACCTATTGAAATTCCCTTCCGCTCTATATCTTCTACACCGATGCATGGATTATCCAATTGCTAACCACGCACCTACGTCCAAGGTCACAGTTGAAGGTCAAAGGTCAAACCTATTGAAATTCCCTTCCGCTCTATGGTCTTCTACTTACCGATGCATGGATTATCAAATGTCTTGGCACAAATGTTTCTCAGGATGAGCCCCGTGCAGGCACCGGGGCGGGATCAACTGATCCTGAGAATAGTGCTGCAGTAGCCATTGCTTGTCGTAAAAGGCGACTAAACTGGCTTAACGATTGGGTTCATACTTTCCGGAACCCACTATACCGGATTTGGCCCTCATGTACATTTTTGGCTTTCTTGTATGTGAGAGTTGAGTCGGGCTATGCCCCTATATATAAAAGTAAGATTAGCGCTAATCCTATTACTTTTAGGGGATGGGATAAATGATGCTGGTGTGGCGAGGGCCTGGCACCAGATCAGGTTGTTCTAATTTCAGGACTGAATATATATTTTGATTGTAAATATTGAGTTCTGAAGTTGGGATTTACCCCCTTGGACAGGTGGTATGGGACTCGACCCCGTTGACCCGTCTGCGTGTAGACTCCCTGAGGCTTGTACCTCTATGTCAGAAAAGCGGACGTTAAACCCTATTCACTCTCTTCCACTCACTTTCTCAGGATGAGAAGGTGTTGTCGCGATCAATAACCACGCACTACGTCCAAGGTCAAGGTCACAGTTGAAGGTCTAAAGGTAAAAAAATATTGAAATTCCCAAATGGCTTGGCACAAATGTTTCTCATGATGAGAAGGTGTGTCGCGATCAATAACCACGCACCTACGTCCAAGGTCAAGGTCACTGTTGAAGGTCAAAGGTCAAACCTATTGAAATTCCCTTTCGCTCTATATCTTCTATACCGATGCATGGATTATCAAATGGCTTGGCACAAATGTTTCTCATGATGAGAAGGTGTGTCGCGATCAATAACCACGCACCTACGTCCAAGGTCCAGGTCACAGTTGAAGTCAAAGGTTAAACCTATTGAAATTCCCTTCCGCTCTATATCTTCTACACCGATGCATGGATTATCAAATTGCTAACCACGCACCTACGTCCAAGGTCACAGTTGAAGGTCAAAGGTCAAACCTATTGAAATTCCCTTCCGCTCTATATCTTCTACACCGATGCATGGATTATCACACTATGCCCAGGGTCAAGGTCACAGACTTGATGCGTTTGAAACCTTAATGCTCGGCTAAATGGCTTATAATCATAAATGCCTCGTTTTCTTTGGCTGCCAGTGGGGGTATTCGTGTGCCGATAGGCCACATTTCTAGTTTTGTCTGTTAGCATAGTTCCACATACTTGTACTGCACATTATATCTATGGCGGTGGTCACGAAGTCGACCAGCCCGGCCGTCTCATGTCTGTATTCCCGGATTTGTTTGACGGCACCGTAGTTCGTAGACTCCGCAGATAGACTCTTTCCGCTCGATCTGAACAGGCTACGTTCTTCTGACGCTAAAGTCTGTGAATATATAGAGAATAGTAGGTTAGTGCCGTGAATGGGAACAAATATATGACAAGGCTTAGGAAACGGGATGGGCGAGGCTCTGCCAGATATTTTCCCATTCACTGCACTAACCTACTATTTTATTTATCCCGTCAACACTACAAATAACTTTAAAATGCAAAAAAAAAAAAAAAAATAACCACCGCCGCATCCTCAAAATCGGAGAATCGACTAGAATGACAACCGCACATATTCCCAGGGTGTTCGGTTTAGAGAGGTTCCACTGTGAAACTTGCTACTTCATGACACGCGTCGGTGCTTTGAGATCATGAACAGACATTATCCTCGCTGATAAATGGCAACGAAGCATATCAAAATTAACTTACTTGTCCCTCTGTCCGGTTTACAGAGGTTCGACTGTGTGTCTACTTTTTTATTTCAAAATATTGTCTACACTCATTTACTCCATGTCCAGGGGACTGAGGAAAATACATTGAGTTAACGAACACATTAGTTAACGACAGCTATTATACAGTAAAACGAGTACTTGGGACTACGTATTTGACTTTGAGTTAGTTTGACTTACTTGGGATGACGAGTGTAGACAACTTTTTGAATATTGTGCTTGAAATCAAACAGCTTGATTTGCTGAGTCTGATAATCCGCGCCAAATTAACACGAACGATTGCATGTGTAGTGGCATTTCTTTTATTTCATAAAATGGGCTTTGCGATGTTACTGACGTCATTTCTCCATACATATGTATATGGAAACACGTGAATGAAGTAAACTACTGCCGCTCTACAGTACAGAACCGAGTTTCATTTTGGTATACATGTACTACATGTATATAATTAAAGTGATGCCTCTTTTGGACACTACTTTAGTTGATAATACATACGACATTCAAAATAGAAAAAAAGGTAGCATATCTTCAACTTTATTTTGTTCGGTAGTCACAACTTTTTGATCTATCCTCGTATGAGCAATATACCTTTAGTGCACATGTTAGTGCACGTTTAGTGCACATACACGTAGTGATTAGTCCACGTATCGTACGCTACAGTTAACCCCAAACAAGCAGATTCAGTGTGCTAATTTGATTTTATTTCACTATCAACTTTCTGTAAGAATGGTATTTATTCATGAAGACAATAGCGGTTCCCCATGATACTGTTTGTTTTGGAAATGTTAAACTGTAAATGTGCCATCATAGAACTGAAGTCAATTAATTCGGCCACCAGCGTTTACGTCACCCGCAACATAACGAGAGTACGTCTCTCCAGGAAATGTCCTCTGTTATTTTTCTTCTTATTTCCAATAGTTATCGGTAAAACATGATTTGACAGCGAATGAGAATCGTCAAAGCATGTTTTTGTTAAGTAATATTAACAATTATTGAACAATAGCAGACGACACTATTCGTTTCCCGCCTTTTAAAGGTTAATTACATCGGCGATTCAGCGGGTATTGCGGTAATTGTTTTTACCAATTAAATGAGGAAAATCCCCTTTATGACTTTTTCACTAATGGTTTTTGCTTCTCAGACAAAGTATACATTTCATATAAGGACGAGGGGTGATAAAAATCATGCATGTGATTGGTAAAAGCAATTACCGCATTTAAAATGCGGTAATTGCTTTTACCAATCACATGCGGAAAACCCTCTTTATGGGTATTAATGTTTTTATTATGCCACCGGGTTTCGAAGAAACGGGTGGCATATAGTGTTTGGACCGTCCGTCTGTCCGTCCGTCCGTCCGTCACACTTTTCGGTTAACCACTTTGTCACAGTTTCTCAAATATTCTGCAGGTGGCATCCGCGTTCGACAGACGCATTTCTTGTTATTAATGTTTTTTTCCCATCCAAAGTATACGTTTCATGTATGTATATAAATATGTACATAGAGAATCTTGCACGAGTAATGATTTAATATGATATTTATTAAACGAGTTTACTGATTTCGTAAGAAATGAGGCTCTGCCGAGTTTCTTATGATATCAATTAACAAGTTATATAAATATCATATTAAATCAACACACTTTTTGCATAACTACATCATCATAATTTGAAGCTGGCTGATTACCTAACATGTTTTCCGTAGTGGGCTCATTTGCATATTTATTACACTAGTGTATTATGACATTTATTACACTGTGTTATTAAACTATGAACGCCCATTTTATGCTACAAATGTACACATTGTATATGTTTCTCATCCGAAGTATACTCTACTCATTTCACGGTTCAAATATATACAGGGATTCCGCTGGCGATCGCCACTTTCGCAATTGGCGATAAAAATAAACAATTGGCGATAAAAAATTACAATTTTTTTTTAATTTTTTTTGAAGTGGCTATTTTTTTATTTTCCCCAACGGAATCCCTCTGTATATATATACTTCCGATATGAAATGGGGCTTATGGGATGTGTAACCAGTGTAGCTCCTGTTCAAATAGCACTCTCCTGTAGTCCGATAGCGATACAAATCGCTTGTTAGAAGCATGAAAGGTGTTTCATTGATGGAATGGCGAGCAGTCCTTATGCGGATGCGCAGGCTGATTTGGGGTCGCAAAACCCATAAGCCTACTTTTTCTTCTCAGAGTTACATTTATATCTCATGGACTTGATACGAGTGATAATTCACTTTTGGATTTTCAATAACCGAGTCACATCCCTGTTGTGAATGCGACACACCTGCTGGTAAAATATAGAGAATAGTAGGTTAGTGCCGTGAATGGGAAAAATATCTGGCAAGGCTCAAGAATTCTTTATTTCTCATCAGAAGTATATGTTGTGACCACTCATTTGAACCGTCTCACCGAGACGGTTCAAATGAGTGGTCACAACATATACTTTGGTTCAGAAATAAGGAAAATAGATAGAGAATAGTAGGTTAGTGCCGTGAATGGGAAAATATCTGGCAAGGCTTAGGAAACGGGATGGGCGAGGCTCTGCCGAGCACATCCCGTTTTCGTGCCGTGCCAGATATTTTTCCCATTCACGGCACTAACCTACTATTCTATTTATCCCGTCAACACCTACAAATGGCTTTAAAATTAAAACAAAAATAATCACAGCCACCGCACATATTCATACGCAGTGATTAGGTCGTATTGACAGGATATCAAAAATGTTTCACGGCACCGTGTTTGACGGCACATACGCACTGTGTTGACGGGATTAATTGCTAATTCAACACCAGCAATTCGATTCGGAAACATTCGTGATCCCTCAGCTAATTCCGTAAATCGACCATTGTTTTTGTACTTCGCGGAACAATTTTTTAGCGGAACCAAATCCGGAATCAAGAATAATGGCTCTGTAGCCAGAATGGAATGGGAAAATGTACAGCTTAGCATATGACCAAATATAGCATATTGGCGCAGTCATCTTATTCTATGGACATGCACTTACTTAATTATTAATTAGTTAGTTGTCAATTCCGTGTGACAACCCAATAAGTATACGGAAATTGACACATTGTACCAACACCAGACACATAATGGCTGCAAGCATTAATTATGTTATTAACCCTTTCAACCCTACAGGCCATAAAGCGACCTACGTGCAAATACTGTAGCTCCAGATGAGCAGGCTCGTAGCGAGCGGTCTCATCAGGATCTACATGATTTCTCAGCATTATTCAATTCTAAAAAAGATCCACATTTTCTCATTAATGGAATACTCCAAAAACTAGCAATTTAAAGCGAATATTGGATATTTGGGGTGAAAAGGTTAACTGTCAGCTACAATGTCTTGTAGATTTGCAACAGTAGTGTTTCAGTGGGAGATCGTAGCTAGTTATCTCCCGTTGAATTTATTTATAGAAATCCGGTCCAAATGATGTAGTTTAGTCACTTTATTGTGTGTAAAAAGGGCGAATGTAGCATGATTTGTGGTGAAAAGAAGCAATTATAGTGATTTCGACTAGTGTTGATCCAGATCATCCTACATACCTACGCAATCTGATCTGGGACTACATTATTTGCCAGATTCATATTTTGACATTTATTAATTTTGTTGCAAACAGTGTAGACTCAGATCTGGGTCTACCCTGTTCGCAATATTATTTTTTGCACTCTTCAATAAGAAATAAACTCTAAAATAAACCACAGGACAGGATTTCTATAAATAGGTTTGCAAAGGGAAATAACTGACTACGATTCGTCAGTATTTCGGGAGACCAACTATACATACTACAAAATGTACTTATACAGTTCTGAGACTGTGTACATATCTAAAGAACCTTTTGGTCAATTTGGTCGAAATACAGTGAAATATCTCTAAAGCGGACACCCTGGGAGGTCCCCAGGGTGTCCGCTTTAGAGATGTTTCACTGTAAATCAGGCATATGACCATTCTGAGACATACGTATGTCTTTTGCAATCATGAACATGTATTATTATCTGAGATGTGTTAACAAGAAACCTCTTAAAATGAGATCACATATTTTCTTTGTGTCCGGTTTAGAGAGGCTTCACTGTATATTTAATTTTCAAACGAGCAAAGTAGAAACCTGTGTATCATATACTCGATACATATATACAAATATAAACCTAGCGATTTCAGTGTATGTTTAGACACATCAAATCTAAAAAATATTTAAAAGTAAGTACTTTTAAATATTGTTTAGATTTAGTGTGTTTAATGGCCAAAAGTTCGTCGGCAGCAAAACGTGGAACAGACAGTAATTGTAAGATATCCATATGAATGTTATTGATGTAAACTTGTCTATGTTCGGTCCTATGTACGTCAATTCTTATATTACTGTACAGTAGTAACAAGTGTTCATATGAGAAAAGTCATGTGATTTTGTACCTACTTAGTCAGAAATTGTGCGATTTTTCATGAAAAAATTATTTATAGAAACTGATATATTGTTGTTGTAAATAACGTCGAAAGTCGTTTTCAAATCAAATGTGGTATATAATTCCACATATATGTTCAAAACATTCGACGTCATTTATCAAAACTATCCTAAATTTTGTAACTAGTTTTCATTCGCGCCTCTTCTTGGATGAAAAATCACATGGCTTGTCTCGTATGTGGATGTGACTGGAGAAATGGGGCTTATGGGTCTTGTGACCAGTGTAGCTGCTGATCAAATAACACACTCATGTACCCTGATAACGATCTATATTCCTTGTTAGAAGCATGACGGGTGTCTCATTGATGGAATGGCGACCAGTGCAGATCCTGATCAGACTGTGCGGATTCACAGGCTGATCTGGATCTACACTGGTCGCAAAACCCCATAACCCAGAGCAGATCCTATTGCTTGAAACATGACAACTTTTTCATTGATGGAATGGCGAACAGTGCAGATCCTGATCAGGCTGATCTGGATCAACACTGGTCGTAAAACCACATAAGCCCCATTTCTCCAGTCACAGCCACATATAAGTACATTCCAATACACTTGAACTTGTGAAATGTCATTGCACCCAATGTGGCGCGATTGCTTACTCCAGTAACCATTTTTATTTGCCATAAAGAAAACTCTAGGCGGTAAATGCACTGTTCTACAATAGAGACATCTTGGCCTCAGTCGTGGAAATCGGGAACCGGCTGATAAAAAGCACCTTACACCATTCAATGGTGCTGCACTACGCGCCGACGTAAAATGTTTCACGTCGAAAAAATGCACCGGTTTCCTGACGAGATGCCCCTCAGATTACGTAGAGCTATCGCATAAACGCATTTTCCGTCTAGTAACCGCTGGTGGTTACTAGACGAAAATGTGTTTATTTAGTATCTGCTGCAAGTAGCTGAATCGGAATTCGTCAGGAATCCGACACCTATTTCGACATGAATTCAGACCAAATAAATATGTTACCACTTCGTATCTATGACCTACGGAGCCCCACAGGGGACGTAGAATGCTTTTTTTTATTAATTCGTTCCCACGAAATAACAATTCGTTCCCTCAATTTAACAATTCGTCCCCACGAATTAACGATTCGTTCTGACGAAACTAATTGTTAATTCGAGGGAACGAATCGTTAATTCGAGGGAACGAATTGTTAAATTGAGGTAACGAATTGTTATTTCGTGGGAACGAATTAATTAAACAAATTCATGCCCCCTGCGGGGCTCCGTAGTGACCAGTGTGAACCCAAATCCGTTTCATTTCGGTGCAGTCTAAATAATAGTACACTCGTTTCATCAGCTGCGCGGATTTCGCGGAACGAAAACACTTCCGGCTGTAAACCGACCTTCACAAAGTCGCATGTACCTGATGTCCACGATAAATAGATATAGAACAATAGCAAACCCCGAGGGCCCTATTTTCTTTAAGTCGACGTCGATTTGTCGTATAAACCTACGCATCCACAGATATTGAAAACTACGAGGGTCCTTTGTCGTTAAAGTGCTTTGGCCTTCCATTAAATACTCCCCCGCACGTTAATTTAAGGACAAAAGCACAACATGCGAGTAAACGAGAAACACATAAATGTGACTGAATTACATGATAGGGTATATGACATGCGTGGCCAGTTTAACGCATGATCTGCTCACACAGCCCTGCACTATGTTGCTATTTACTGTTCACTATATATATGTGGTTGTGACTGACTGAATGGGGCGTATGTGTCATTGCGAACAAGTGTAGATCCAGATCAGCCTGTGCATCCGCACAGTCTGATCAGGATCTGCACTGTTCGCCATTCCATCAATGAAACAATCGTCATGTTTCGTTCGAGCAATATAAATGGTTATCAAGTTACAAGTGTGTGCTATTTGATCAGGATCTACAGTGGTCGCAAAACCCATAAGCCCCATTTCTCCAGTCACACTCACATATATAGCGACACGCATAACGGGATGTTTCAGTGACAGAATGGCGGACACTGTTGACATTGATCAGTTGTCGCCAATGCGGATAGTTCAGAAAAAAAGTTCATAAACCCAATTACTACACGCACATTAATACATTATGACACAGCGAATTCCATATATTAGATAGATTTTCTCACGAGCCAGATTCATCAATTATTCTTGTTTCATGGAGATCCACGTAGATTTTATATTAATCGTGTACCGCTAATAGCTTTATAGAACTTTAATAACAAAGGGCATACCACTGACGATGTGTGCGGTAGACAACACGATGTGGTGATCACTACAACGTCCGCGTGATGGTGCTCACTATGGCGTCCGCGTCCAGCCCAGATACATATACGTTAACAGTTATTGAGTGGGTGTTGGTTTACACCATGTATAACCCTAAACACTAACCCAATATTCTTTCCATTGCATGTCACATGTATGTTAGTCAAGGTGTATGATCACGTGGTACTAACAACAATTACAAATACTGAAACTTCCAGAATCCATCTGATTCAAAGTACGTATTCTTTTATATCGTCCTTATTACGTAACGGCTTTTGATGAAATATGACGCATCAAACGCGTCTTGTTAATCTGCATTTGGTGGTCTCTGTATTGAAATCGATTCTTCGCAAAAACGACATAAGTCTGCCAAACTCCCTGGACCACCAAATGCAGCTCATGAAGACGCGTTTGCTGCGCCATATTTCATCAAAATCTGTTGCATATTAAGGAAAATATCAAATAATACTTACTTTGGAGGGGGCGACGTTGTTGTTGTTGTTGTTGTAACCACGTGATCATGCACCTTGTTAGTATATGTAGTTGTAGTTACATTAGTCATTCCATTCAGTCATAATCCTCTTGTATTCAATTGATACTGATTAAATTTTACTTTACTTCACTTTACACCATTTACGTCAACTTGTGCGTGTATATACTGCAGTCAGTCTCTCATGTTTATATGTGGCTGGAGAAATGGAGCTTATGGGCTTTATGACCAGTGCAGCTCCTGATCAAATAGCACACTCTTGTAGCCTGGTAAAGATCTATATTGTTTGTTAGAAGCATGGCGGGTGGTTCATTGACATAATGGTGAATAGTGCAGATCCTGATCAGACTGTGCGGATGCACAGGCTGATCTGGATCTACACTGGTCGCAACACCCATAAGCCAATTTTCTCCAGTCACTGCCACATATATGTATTAATGTATTAATACTATATTTTATTTACTTTCATGGCACTTATACACATGGTTATTGTTACGATAAATCGACATTAAATGCATGCATTATTGTCTGTCGACCACGAAACGGGAATTTAACAGCAAAAATCAATGCCACATTGGTGAAAATAGACCGTCACTTAATGTTATCAGGTGGGGATATTAGATGCCCTGATATCCAATCCCACACCATATTCAACCTAATACTAGAAACACGAATTCGTGTTTCTAGTATCAGGTTGTATATGGTCGGCTGTTACACGTTACGCATGATTAAAACAATCCGTGGAAACGACGATGCTATACTACATTTGTTGACAGATCCAGAAAGCAAATGAGGTGAATAGTAAAGTTTCAATGGATGTCACTGTGTTACTATTTGTGCTGATTTAATGTGATATTTATTAAACTAGTTGACTGATTTCATAACAAACTCGGCACAGCCTCGTTTAGATTTTCTATTAATCGGGTACCGCTAAACGCTTTATATAACTTTAATAACAAAGGGCATACAAGAGACGATGTGTGTGGTAGACAACACGATGTGGTGATTACTACAACGTCCGCGTGATGGTGCTCTCTATGGCGTCCGCAGAAAAAGTCATTAAATATGAGTTGGTGTCCGCACAGCCTCGTTTATTATGAAATCAATAAACTCGTTAATACAGTGGAACCTCCCCGAACGGCAACTTCTCTACAACAACACCCTCTCTATAACAGCGGCTATTTTATAATCCAAATGGAGGATTTCCTCTGTATCTAACCCTTAGACTGCTGAGGACGAAAATTGTCATCTGCTGTTGCTTTTGCCTTCTTTCTCAATACAAACATGTTTTGACAGCATTTTAGAATCATTTCCATTGGAAATGATTCTAAAATGTTGTCAACGCATGCTTTTGATGAGAATTATCGAAACAAATAAATAAACAGCGGACCACAAATTTAATTCAGCATTAACCTCCCTACAACAGCCACCTCTCTACAACAGCCAGTTTTGCGTCTTCCGATGGGTGGCTGTTGTAGTACGGTGTCCTGTTAGGGCCACATTACATTCTCGCGTTCTCGCTGTCTCGACTTATACACGAGATCGCGAGATTGCGAGAACGCGAGGCGAGATCGCGAGATTGCGAGATTGCGAGATTGCGAGAACGCGAGAACGCGAGACGAGATCGCGAGATCTCGCCTCGCATTCTCGCATTCTCGCGATCTCGCCTCGCGTTCTCGCGATCTCGCAATCTCGCGATCTCGCCTCGCGTTCTCGCAATCTCGCGATCTAGTGTATAAGTCGAGAGAGCGAGAACGCGAGAATGTAATGTGGCCCTAACAGGACACCGTATTGTAGAGAGGTTGCACTGTATCATTATTAAATCATCACTTATGCAAAATCCTATTGTACCGTACGCAATTAGATACACCTTAGAAACACGAATATTCTAGCATCGGTTTGCAAGGGGAGTATAGTCGAACATGTGCTAAAGGTCACCGAATAGCAGTTACCTGTCTATAGCAGACACGCCTTTGTTTTCCCAACTATTCAATTACTACATAAATGAACCCGTGAACAAAGACCGGATTTTTCTCTTTCCATGGCTGGCCTTTATTCACAGGTTTCACTGTATGTATAATGTGGTTAATTCAGAGATTATTCGGAGTATTACTTCCAGATGTTCTTTTCTCATGCGTCAATTTCACAAATAATTGTCCTCGTTGTTGTATTAGGCTTTCTATTAAGGCTGAAATCGCTGACAACCAGTTACCGCCAGTCAATATTCGTCAAAATCGCATTCACGAGTTGAGGAACGTGGCTAGCATGCCCAATGTTTGACAATTACATTAAAGATACTTGGGAGAAGTAATGTTTAACCATTTCACCACCTAAACATTTGCATTCGACTCATTAACCATTTCACGCCTAAGTAACTGTAATGGCTTTTGATATGCTAATTTTGCAACCAACCCAACCGCCATTAGATGGTTTTCATACTAGTCCATTTATGAAAAGGGGATATTTTTTTTTCTCAAAAATATGAAAACTACTTTCAAAAAGTGCAGATCCTGATGAGACGGCTCGTTAAGAGCCGGCTCATCTGGATCTGCACGTTTTGCATAAACCAATATAGCGGGCTTTCGGGTTCAAAGTGTTAATGCTGAGTTTAATACTACACGGATGTTATTAAGGATATTTATAAAACATGAATTTGTGTGAAGTTATACAACTTAGAAAACATTCACAAATGAGTCTGTGTATGGGATCTACACTGTTTGCGAACGCTGATAATCAATATAAACAAGAAGACGGAGAAGCAGATAAAAAGAAGAAGAAGAAGAAGAAGAAGAAAAGGGAGGAAAAGAAGAAGAAGAGAAACAAATGAAAAAGAAGAAGAAGAAAAGGGAGGAGAAGAAGAAGAAGAAGAAGAGAGAGAAAAAGAGGGAAGAAAAAGAAGAAAAAGAAGAAAAATAAGAAGAAGAACGGGCCGTGAACGTTGGTCTCTACACAGCGAAAAAAACAAAGAAACAATATGTCCTTAATGAGACATGACATGACAATGAAATACTCATATTACCATATTAACGGGTCAGTATCCTTCACCGATTGTGACCATTATGAACACTTATTACCTTTCGCCCACAATGGCCGTCACCATAGAGATGTATAAGTGTCACGTGCCATTGTTGTTGTCACTGCCTGATATTTGTTTTCCTAGCGGACAATTATTCCAGGAAGTATTTAGAAATGAACAAATCGTTGAAGTACGAATATGAAAACGTGATTTATCTCGTCAACGATGTCTTTAAAGGGACAGTGTCTCAGATGATGGCTGAGAATCACAATATGTAGATTTTCGCTCTATGCACAGTCAATGACATTATCGATCAATAGCACCATTTTATTTGATACAATTTGTAGTCGTTGTATTCAAGGCCATATTATCAGAAACTGAAACGGGGGAGATAATTTCGGTTGGCATAATTTGGCATTTCCGCTATACATGTACCAGCAAGGAACTGTTCATGAACCGTTCATCATAGAGTGGGAAGGAAATATTTCAAGAGTTACCTTCGCAACTAGACACCCCCTCCCCCCCGTTCCCCAAATGCTGGATCCGCCCCTGCAAGTTTTAGAAAAAAATAATAACATACATAACATATACAAAATAGCAGACGACAATACTGTTTCCCGCCTTTTGTATGCGTATTTACTCGTGCCTTCCTTGATTCATCTTGATAATGTTAATCTCACAGATTTGACTTGCGTTCCTGAAATAGCAATTCCTACGCTGTTGACGGAAAGTGCCGTCTGCCGTTTTTCATTTTTGCTTTAATTCTTAAACAAAAAACTGGTTTTGACAGCACATGAGAAACGTCTCCACTGGAGACGATTCTCATGTGCTGTCAAAACCAGGTTTTTGTCGAGAAATATTGAAAATAAAACATTTCCAGCAGACGACAACATTTAATTCAGCGTAGTAAGTGTTAATCTCACAGATTTGACTTGCGTTCCTGAAATAGCAATTCTCTGTGGAGTATGTGTACGTATACATTACCATCGGTATCTCTATTATTTACTAATTTAATTGACAGCTGATGCCAGCCATGTGCAGACACAAAGGTTTCAAAATGTTAATACTGATTTAAATTGCAATTAGTTGAGACATTTCCAGGGAAAGCGTACCTTTTTATTGGTCATTTGACTTTCAGAAAAAAGAAATACTGTAGCTCTTTCAACAATGGGGAATAACTTCACCAAAGTCTAAAGTTAAAGGTGCATGCCCACTCAGTAGACCGTGCACAAACTGTTCTTTATAGGAATTAAATAAGTGTATAATTGTGTCACTATTCCACAAGTTCTAGAAGTTACGAGTGCCCGCTATACATATATAATCATCTAGTAATATCTATTTTACTGATAGTGACGCGCGGTGGTATCAGGCTATTTTCATATGCAAATGAGCATGAGATTTTTAATTATTTTTACTAATTAAAAGCGTCACCTAAACAAATAATATTTTTGACAGATTATAAAGTATGATCATTGCACATCAACAATTAAATACAGAAAATATATAGTAATGTCCGTTAACAATTTAAGGAAACACGGTTATCTCCCCTGATATAAGTGTGAACATTTACGTCTGATATAAAATGTATAATGATGCCAATCAATACGTGAGGTATTGGTGAACGAATGTTTATTTTGCCAGAAAATGTGTCAGATGATGTCTCTGATATAAAGAACATTTGGTGCCTACTGAGAGGGCATGTACCTTTAAAAATGGCCACCCGCGCCATTTTGAAATATAAAAATGCAATATCTCTGTCATGTGATACTCACAAGGAATACACATAGGGTATGTTTTTATTCTAATTATAACATGCCAAACTTATTGGTATGGCAGGGCTCCAGATAAGGAATTAGTAATTGAGTAGTTTCACTCCATCATTTCTGAAGCAATTGGGTATTTCCAAATTTTAATTGGGTAAAATAAAATCCCACTACTGTTTACACATCAGCAGACAGTAATATTTAATAGTTTGCTTCGAAACGAGAACATGTCTTGGCATTTCATTAGAATTGTCTCCTTGGAGACAATTCTAATGAAATACCAAGATGTGTTTTCATGGAAAATAAGAAATATATGCTATATTTGTGGTCTGTTTATTGTTTTCTGCAGCATGATAAAGGTACCACAAAATTGTTATTGCTTTTTGATACTCGCTACTTCGGATTTCAATGTACATATCTAGATCAGACTGCGCTGTTGCACTGTTGCGCTGTTGCGCAGGCTGATCTAGGGCTTTGCTGGTCGCACACGTCTCGATGTACATATCTAGATCAGACTGCGCTGTTGCACTGTTGCGCAGGCTGATATAGGGCTTTGCTGGTCGCACACGTCTCAATGTACAAATCTAGATCAGACTGCGCTGTTGCGCTGTTGCGCTGTTGCGCTGTTGCGCTGTTGCGCAGGCTGATATAGGGCTTTGCTGGTCGCACACGTCTCAATGTACATATCTAGATCAGACTGCGCTGTTGCGCTGTTGCACTGTCGCGCTGTTGCGCAGGCTGGTCTAGGGCTTTGTTGGTCGCACACGTCTCAATGTATATATCTAGATCAGACTGCGCTGTTGCACTGTTGCGCAGGCTGATATAGGGCTTTGCTGGTCGCACACGTCTCAATGTACAAATCTAGATCAGACTGCGCTGTTGCGCTGTTGCGCTGTTGCGCTGTTGCGCTGTTGCGCTGTTGCGCTGTTGCGCTGTTGCGCTGTTGCGCTGTTGCGCTGTTGCGCTGTTGCGCTGTTGCGCTGTTGCGCTGTTGTGCAGGCTGATATAGGGCTTTGCTGGTCGCACACGTCTCAATGTACATATCTAGATCAGACTGCGCTATTGCGCTGTTGCACTGTCGCGCTGTTGCGCAGGCTGGTCTAGGGCTTTGTTGGTCGCACACGTCTCAATGTACATATCGAGATCAGACTGCGCTTGCTGTTGCGCTGTTGCGCTGTTGCGCTGTCGCGCTGTCGCGCTGTTGCGCTGTTGCGCTGTTGCGCTGTTGCGCTGTTGCGCTGTTGCGCAGGCTGATCTAGGGCTTTGCTGGTCGCACACGTCTCAATGTACATATCTAGATCAGACTGCGCTGTTGCGCTGTTGCGCAGGCTGAGCTAGGGCTTTGCTGGTCGCACACGTCTCCATGTACATATCTAGATCAGACTGCGCTGTTGCACTGTTGCGCTGTTGCGCAGGATGGTCTAGGGCTTTGCTGGTCGCACACGTCTCAATGTACAAATCTAGATCAGACTGCGCTGTTGCACTGTTGCGCAGGCTGATCTAGGGCTTTGCCGGTCGCACACGTCTCAATGTACAAATCTAGATCAGACTGCGCTGTTGCACTGTTGCGCAGGCTGATCTAGGGCTTTGCTGGTCGCACACGTCTCAATGTACATATCTAGATCAGACTGCGCTGTTGCGCTGTTGCGCAGGCTGATCTAGGGCTTTGCTGGTCGCACACGTCTCAATGTACAAATCTAGATCAGACTGCGCTGATGCGCTGTTGTGCTGTTGCGCTTGTTGCGCTGTTGCTCTGTTGCGCAGGCTGATCTAGGGCTTTGCTGGTCGCACACGTCTCAATGTACATATCTAGATCAGAATGCGCTGTTGCACTGTTGCGCAGGCTGATCTAGGGCTTTGCTGGTCGCACACGTCTCAATGTACATATCTAGACCAGACTGCGCTGTTGCACTGTTGCGCTGTTGCGCAGGATGGTCTAGGGCTTTGCTGGTCGCACACGTCTCAATGTACAAATCTAGATCAGACTGCGCTGTTGCACTGTTGCGCAGGCTGATCTAGGGCTTTGCCGGTCGCACACGTCTCAATGTACAAATCTAGATCAGACTGCGCTGTTGCACTGTTGCGCAGGCTGATCTAGGGCTTTGCTGGTCGCACACGTCTCAATGTACATATCTAGATCAGAATGCGCTGTTGCACTGTTGCGCAGGCTGATCTAGGGCTTTGCTGGTCGCACACGTCTCAATGTACATATCTAGACCAGACTGCGCTGTTGCACTGTTGCACTGTTGCGCTGTTGCGCAGGATGGTCTAGGGCTTTGCTGGTCGCACACGTCTCAATGTACATATCTAGATCAGACTGCGCTGTTGCGCTGTTGCGCAGGCTGATCTAGGGCTTTGCTGGTCGCACACGTCTCAATGTACAAATCTAGATCAGACTGCGCTGTTGCGCTGTTGTGCTGTTGCGCTTGTTGCGCTGTTGCTCTGTTGCGCAGGCTGATCTAGGGCTTTGCTGGTCGCACACGTCTCAATGTACATATCTAGATCATACTGCGCTGTTGCACTGTTGCAGGCTGGTCTAGGGCTTTGCTGGTCGCACACGTCTCAATGTACATATCTAGATCAGACTGCGCTGTTGCTCTGTTGCGTAGGCTGATCTAGGGCTTTGCTGGTCGCACACGTCTCAATGTACATATCTAGATCAGACTGCGCTGTTGCGCTGTTGCGCTGTTGCGCAGGCTGGTATAGGGCTTTGCTGGTCGTACACGTCTCAATGTACACATTATCCGCCGGAGTGGGTGTGGGGCAGCAGATAAAACTAAACAATCCCGATATTTTCTGAATAAAATCCCGGTAAATTACGGAATTTCCTCCCCTGATGTGTCACGGATTGTTGACGAAAACGTCACGACGGGCAATGCAAAATGACTTTAATTCCCTGAGCTAGAATTGAATAATTTGCCAAGCCTCGAAAGTTTGAATGAAAATAGTATGCAAGCTGGTTTTCAAGGGACAAGAAAGAAAGACATAATTAATAAATTCTGGTGCTAAATGAAAACCTGTAAAGATAGTATCTCCTAATTAGGAGATAACAAATATGTTAGCATTGACACCAGGGGCCCGTTTCAGTAAACTTCTTACGACTAAAATGTTCGTAAGTGCAAAGTTAGGATCGTATGTAAATTTCAATTCATGGATTTACATTTATTGAGCATAGGCTGCAAATGCAGCCTATGCTCAATACATGTAAATCCAATAATTGTTTACAAGGAAACATTGTTAATGTGAAATTTAGAGACTATCATAATTTTGCACTTACGAACATTTTAGTCGTACGAAGTTTAGTGAAACGGGCCCCCAGGACACTTCCATGATATGACACGTGATATATTTTCTGTGCGTAAAGACAAACAAGAAGGTACATTAATTCCAAGACTGTCAGTTGTGTTGCAAAATCCCAGGAGTTTCAAAATAATTGGTATTCGGCTTGCGAACATTATTTAGATTTCTTATTCTAATTACACTTAGGAGTCGCATGCAATTAGCAATTAGTTAAATGCTCCCTATGAGACAGCAATGGGGCATATTGAGTTGCTCTTGAGGTTCCGTACGTCCGTGCGTCCGTCCGCCCGTCCGTGTACATTTACGTCTAACAGTTTGTAAGAGTTTCTCCAACATGTAATATCTTCAATATTACGCGTAAGATTGCTTCAATACTTGGACACTTGAATCACATGAACATTTTTCACACACTCGTGCCACCATTAACACGACCTTGACCTGTGTCACATTCAAAATGTCGCTGAAACACGTAGCCATGTTGTTACGTAGCCATGTCGAAAAGTTGGTAATATCTTCAATATTACGCGAAGGATTGCTTCAATACTTGGACACTAAATCACCTGAGCATTTGTCACACACTTGGGCCACCATTACCTTGACCATGACATTGTTTTACCGCCACAACGTCGCTGTAACACTTAGCCATTTTTCACAGTCAAGCATGCCAAGGGGCATACCCATGTTTTACAAACATAATTTCTAGCTCAATTGTATTTAAACTAATTCAAATTGTGTCTAGAATAGACAACTATATCTATAAGTAATACAATAATATTCTTCAAAAACTAAGATTGTTATGTCTCACAAATTGTGCTTCCTATTACAAACACAGCGGAAATACATTACCAAACTATCTCTCCTGTTCGTCACTGTCTATAATAGTATTATACAGTAGAAGACACAAACTCTTGTAATTTAATCAAATAAAATGGTGATTGTAAATTGCACATCAACACTGTTGTCTTGTAAACAATTATTGGATTTACATTTATTTAGCATAGGTTGCATTTGCAGCCTATGCTCAATGAATGTAAATCGATCAATTGAAATTTACTGTCAGTAAAGCGTAAACTATGCCGTATATGTTGCTGTGACTGGATAAATGGAGTTAATGGGTTTTTGCGACCAGTGTAGCTCCAGATCAGCCTGTGCATCCGCACAGTCTGATCAGGATCTGCATTGTTCGCCATTCCATCAATGAAATACCCGTCGTGCTTCTAACCAGCAATATAGCGCGTAATCAGGCTACAGAAGTGTATTTGATCAGGAACTACACTTGTCATAAATGTGTTCGCCATTCCATCAATGAAACACCCGTCATGCTTCTAACAAGCAATATAGCGCGATATAGACTTCTGGGGCCCGTTTCACTAAACTTCGTACGACTAATATCCGAGTATTGATTTTCCATTTCCTGCTAATGAGAATTGTGTTGTCAATTTCTGTTTTGCACTTACGAACTTCTTAGTCGTAGACGAAGTTTAGCGAAACGGGCACCAGGGGCCGTTTCACTAAACTTCGTACGACTAAAATGTTCGTAAGTGCAAATTTAGGATCGTCTGGAAATTTCAATTGATTGATTTACATTTATTGAGCATATACAGCCTATGTTCAATAAATATAAATCCAATAATTGTTTACAAGAAAATATTGTTAATGTGAAATTTATGGACTATCATAATTTTGCACTTACGAACATTTTAGTCGTATGAAGTTTAGTGAAACGGCCCCCAGGCATGTGCTATATGGTCAGGCCTTACATATTCCACAAATGCATGTACGCCCAATTTCTCCAGTCACAACCATATCAAGGTGCATGATCACGTGGTTACAACACCAGCAACGTCGCCCACTCCAAAGTAAGTATTATTTGATATTTTCCTTAATATGCAACAGATTTTGATGAAATATGGCGCAGCAAACGCGTCTTCATGAGCTGCATTTGGTGGTCCAGGAAGTTTGGCAGACTTATTTCGTTATGTCGGAGACACGGAAATCGATTCTTCGCAAAAACGACAGAAGTATGGGCGAAAATACAGAGACCACCAAATGCAGCTTAACAAGACGCGTTTGATGCGTCATATTTCATCAAAATCCGTTACGTAATAAGGACAATATAAAAGAATACGTACTTTGAATCAGATGGATTCTGAAAGTTTCAGTACTTGTTGTTGTTGTTGTTAGTACCACGTGATCATACACCTTGCATATACGAGACATCATCTGAGACATAGCGATTTCAACTAATGATGGGTGGGTGGTTGGTCGGGCGTATATTTCTTGATAAACATTTCCAGTGGAAATGATTCTAAAGTGCTGTCAAACCATGTTTTTGATGATAAAAATGGAAAATGGAAAATAAACAGCAGACGACAACAAATTAAGATAGCGGTGTAAGGGTTAAAGTGTATCTTACTGGGATTAATTCACACCTGGGGCTAACGGATCCTGACACCAGATCAGGACACTGTATTTCAGTGCTGAATGTTTTATTGTAATTTCAGTGCTGATTGGATGGCGGCTTTCTCCCTACCCGTGGGTGGTTGGTCGGGGGAACGCGATGGCGTAAATTAACGGTAGGGGTTCCTCCTTAAAGGAATCACGATTTGCCTGATTTGGCCCTCAGGTACGTTTTTATCTTTGGATCGTTTGTTACCTGAGAGTTGAATTGGGTTATTGTCCATTATAAAAGCAGTACGATTATTACTGATCTTACTGCTTTTGGGAGGGGGGCCAAGTGATTCTGGTGTGGCGAGGACCTGACATCAGATCAGGATTATTCTGATTTCAGGGCTGAATATATAGTTTTCTTATTGTAAATATTCAGTTCTGATTTTGGGATTTTCCCCTCCATTTGTACAGGTGATATATGGGATTTAGTACTAAACCCATTGACCCGGCGTTAAATCACCTTAGCTATTGATAGGCCGTTAAACGCCAACACACAAGCAAACTAATGATGGGCAATACATTCTCTTTGTATGTCATATTTTGTAATTATCATACGTGACTGCCTGTCAGACCCCACTTTGTACGGTGTTGATGGCATTGCATTGAACTAAGAATCTGTGGCCGAGAGACGAGTTTTAAGTTGAATAAATTGAATCACCACGGGGAGTATCATGTTATAGACCTCTGTACTGATGAACTGGAACCCAATAGAGTGCATTTGTGTCACTCAACGCTGTATTTATTTCCAGTTCCAGCATTGAGACCGTTTTTATTGCACATCAAATGGATTTCCGTAGTGTATTAAAAATTATAATTGTGCAATAAATATGTAAATGAGAACGTTACTGGACACATGTTAGGTGAGGATTGCACCCACAGCTTAAATGTCTGTAGCCGATTTCACCAACATTGCAAAGTATACTTATTTAGCTAAGTATACTTTGAGGTAGTAATCATTTATTTTTCCCGAAATGCATTATTTCATATAAAACTAACGACTACATATATTTGATGATTACAAGTATGCAGAATTATTATACTGAATTTATTACATTATCACAGCCAAAATGGCTGTGATAATGTAATAAATTCAGTATAATAAAAATTAATAATTTTATCCTTAAATTGAAAATTTCTCCCTCAATGTGTGCTTAACAAGAAAAGTGTACTTTGCAATTTTGGTGAAATATGCTACTGATGCTGTGCTAATGCAATAAATATAATCTAAATTTTGTGTTCTTTAATTAAATTCCAAGATAACTTGAAACGTGTTGTGTTACAAAGACACGTGCTCAAGACAATCAGTGTCTGAGTAGCAAGTCCCATGTGACAATGAATTCAATACAACATTAGGTGTTCAAGATATGCCGTGAATCGCTAACGAGGCAAGCCAACTTGATTGTTCTGATGTAATGGGTGAAACTGACAAACAAATGGACTATAATATGAGACTTTCTGCCAAATTTGAATCTCCGTATTCTGTCGATATTTGTTAAGCAATAATACGATAATTAACGTAAATGAGGGCGAAAGTTGGCGAAATTCTCAGAGCACACGCGGAATTGAATTCCGCGTGTGCTCTGAGAATTTCATCAACTTCTGACGTCATTTACAAAATATTTCACAGATTATCGAAATAAATTTCGGAAAATTCAGATTATGCAGAAAATCTCACATTCCAGTCCTTGCAAAACCGCCTGCGTTAATACTGCCTAGACTATCAATATTTCTGAATATCTATTGGCAATTTGATTGTCTGAGCCTGAGCTGTAGCTGATTGATTTCAAGCACACTATTCAAGTCTTTTTAAATAAAATACATGTACAAGATACTTATTGGCAAGATTTGCGCAGGCGGTGGTGTACATGAACCGTGAAAAACAGGGGAGGTAATTTGATATACTAGTAGCCGATTTAATCAACATTGCAAAGTATACTTTGTACAAGATTTGCGCAGGCAGTGGTGTACATGAACTGTGAAAAACAGGGGAGGTACTGATATACCAGTAGCCTATTTCATCAACAGTGCAAAGTATACTTATCTAGCAAAGTATACTTTGAGGGAGAAATTTTCAATTTTAGGATAAATTTATTATTTTTTATTATACTGAATTTATTACATTATCACAGCCAATTTGGCTGTGATAATGTAATAAATTCAGTATAATAGTTCTGCTTAGTTTTAATCATCAACTATGTGCAATCGTTAGTTCTGCATGAAATAATGCATTTCGGAAAAATCAATGATTACTCCCTCAAAGTATACTTTGCTAGATAAGTATATTTTGCAATTTTGATGAAATCGGCTACTGGAAACATAAGTTCTGGAATATTTCGATTTTTCGTGCAGAAAAATATTATACAATGCTACATATCGAAATAGGTTTCCATTCCATAAATGGACTAATATAAATGCATTAAAACAGTAACTATCGATTACAGAAAGGCTAACGTTCGGAAGGGTACGATGTCTCAGGATTATAAATCACATTATTTTTTATTTTTTTTTTACCAATCTCAGATTTTCGTAGGTACATTTGCGTTAAAAAATCAATACGATAGAAAACTATACTATACAATTATTTTCGTTCTGACTAATCTGTCTCGTCCGTTTATGTGCCTATCTGAGATCCGGGGCCTTTAAGTACACCTTTTATTTCTAGATTTATCAGGAAGCGTGTGATTGGTGGAATACCGCCCACGAAGGCCCTATATTAGAATAATCACGTATTACTAAGTGGTCTGTCATATAAAGTACTAGCAATCACAAGCAAGATCTTTGTGACATTGATTCAAAAGAAAACAAGTGAAATACAAATAATATGCTAGTTATGATATTAAGATTTGGTTCAAAGCCGGGGGGGACGTTTCACTAAACTTCGTACGACTAAAAAAAATGTTCGTAAGTTCAAAATTAAGATAGTCTGTAAATTTCAAATTAACAATGTTTTCTTGTAAACAATTATTGTATTTACATTTATTGAGCATATGCTGCATATGCAGCATATGCTCAATAAATGTAAATCCATCAATTTAAATTTCCAGACGATCCTAAATTTGCACTTACGAACATTTTAGACGTACGCAGTTTAGTGAAGGTCCTCGGTTCGTATAAATTACCTTCGACATTGCGTTGTTAGACAATTTAATCACACTTATATGTGGATATGACTGGAGAAATGGGGCTTATGGGATTTGTGACCCGTGTAGCTCCTGATCAAATAGCATGATAACGATCTATATTGCTTGTTAGAAGCATGCCGGGTGTTCCATTGATGGAATGACGAACAGTGCAGATCCTGATCAGACTGTGCGGATGCACAGGCTGATCTGGATCTACATTGGTCGCAAAACCCATAAGCCCCAGTTATCCAGTCACAGCCACATATATTCAGGTGCTGAAATTGACATATATCGTAGAAATATATCGTTTGTATTCTCTACGGAACAAGGAGCGGATAAATGATACGGACGGACGAAACCACTTTACTTCAGCCTAATATTCATCAGCTCACCACAGCACACGCATGCGCTCTCACATAACCCATATTATGTCACGCGATGTCGTTATTGACACTTTATTGTACATATTAGCGCAAACATGGGGAAGTAATTGCGACATATTTCCCCCCAAAGAATCCATCATAGTTAATGATGGTCGATGGCAGCGGGTCGAACCTTTCCATGGAACGGTCATACATCTTATCATATAGACACGTTAGATTTGTTTAGTCGAAACAAAGATTCTATCCACATCTTCACACAGGTAATAGCATTTTTCGAAAGTAGAAATATCATAAACGATACTTTATAAACCACGAACCCACTCTTTCAACGTATCGGGTCAATGCCTTTATCAAGGAATTAGTGTCTATATATATTCAGCTAAGTGGCATCGATTTTCAAAATGTTGCCACGAACCCACCCTCTCAACGTTTCGGCTTAATGCCTTTTTCAAGGAATTAGTGTCTAAACGCGGCTAAGTGGCATCGATTTTCAAAATGTTTCCACGAAGCCACTCTCTCAACGTTTCGGGCCAATGCCTTTATCCAGGAATTAGTGTCTACATTCAGTTAAGTGTCATCCATTTTCAAAAAACATTTTGAAAATGGATGACACTTACCTGAATGTAGACACTAATTTCTTGATAAAAGGATTGTGCCGAAACGTTGGAAGACTGGGTTAGTGGTTTATGGAGTATCGTTCAACATATCATATTAATGCGGACAGCTTGCTAGAAATATTGCAGTTTCGACAGCATGATACCAAGTGTGCAATAGTGTGCACTATGTGACTCATGAAGCCGCCTCGGCCAAATTAGTGTGTTCAAGCCATCAGCCAGTTTCACACCTTACAGCGTTGACAACGAACTGGAAATGCGAAGTAGGACTTATGATATAATATAGCTAATCATACAGGACAATGCATTCATATCGCCATTGTAAATAGCCTCATACACAGACAATGACACAGTGTGTCACTTATACCTGGCCGAACACACGACACATATCATAAATACACATTACCGTACTATTTTATTAGACACTATTACAATATGCATGTACATTGTAGTGAAACTTTGTATGGCGAGAGTAAATATGTGTACATGCTGGTCATAGCTGATATAATATTTAGAATGCAAACGTACACCGGTATCTGACTGGCAGTAAACATTGGTGTAGTAGAAGGCCATAAAAAAGTGATTTGGTTCTCAAATATCGCCGCGTCAGAATAATCCCTGCACGTCAAGTATTTTATCGCCATATGATCAATAAAAACACTACTATGCACAAATATGTTAAATTCAATCCTGCTTGACGAACAGCTGGTGATTTTTCACGTCTACCGAGGTAACTTTATAGAACAAATATGCGTCTGGCAACTTAAAACAATCAGAGACGAACATCTCCAGCAAAATATATATATTACAAAAATCTGCCATCCCGTGTCACATTCCACAAACTCCGTGTCTGAGAACCAAAGTGCTTGTAATGGCCTAATTGATAGGAGTGTGCTGTCATTGCTTTTCTACATATTATTTGTTACATTGTCTACATTTTCCGTTCTTTATCAAACGCCACATGTGAAAATGGAACACTATAGGAATGAATGGCCTTTTTGTGGAATTTATCGGGGTATAAACTTGGAAAAGTCGCGGGAATACTGGACGAAGGCCGGAAGGCCTCGTCCAGTATTCCCGCGATTTTTCCAAGTTTATATCCCCGATAAATTCAACAAAAAGGCCATTCATTCCTTATACTTCCAGCATTTGAAATAAATTCATCAAGAAAATGTGTTTATTTTCCGTTTTCTTAAGAATTATTTTAACTGCGCCTCACGGTTACGGAAAGTAGTTCGGCGTGGGAGTTTACTGGGATATACAATTTGGACAGAGAGTTGCTACGGGCCAATCAAATGTTAGGGAATTGTGTAAATATTTGTGTGCTGGAATTATACAAAAATGGCCTGGTTGGCCACTCCATGAGCAGTAAAGTATACAGTAACGAGGTGATGTTCACATCTATGTTATGCATATATAACATTTAGGAAGCAATTATGTTTAAAGTTTATGATAATGTGTCCCACGGGTCCTTAAACCATATGATGATCACGGGCTCTTAAGGGTGCAAATGGACTTCACAACATTCTATACAGAGGAATCTCATTTACAGCCTAGATTCAACGATTAACAAATGAGCTCTGCATTACCCTCAATTTTTTGTCAGTTTCGACCATATTTCCAGGAAATATAACTGCTTTTCCAAATCAATATCTGCAAAAAACGGCGATGCGATAAGGGAATTAATTCCAGAGTCAGACTCATTAATATGACATTATCTTTGATAATTTTACATTCTAAATGTCGACATGGAGTTCTTTTATATTTTCACACAATAACAGGATAAAAGAAAAGATGACATAGCAAAATTATTATCAAAAGAAGATGTACAGAACTAATGGCATGGTGTTATTGATGTGTTTGTAAATAGGAAGGTTTCTGTGAAACACACAGTATGGCTATTAGTTTACATCGGTGTGGGAATACTATGGTGGATGGCGAGAGATATTCCATCTCTTCATTTCTACGCCGTTTCGAAATGACAATTGACCCTTAAACCGCTATCTTAATTTATTGTCTCGCCCGCCGCGAAATCGGAAAGCGAGACTAAGGTTTTGCTTTTCCGGAGTCGTCGTCGGCGGCGTCGTCGTCATCATTCAATGTTAAGTTTTCGTGTTACGGTCATTACTTCAACACCTTATCAGCTACAGTCATCAAACTTTATACATACCTTTACTATGATATGTAGATGAATATAGGACTATTCTCGGGGGTCAGCACTTCAGAATTTCCATTGGAAATGATTCTGAAGTGCTGTCAAACCATGTTTTTTATTGAGAAATAAGGCCAGATATAAAAGCAACAGCAGGCGAAAATTGTTGTGTGTAGCTGTCTAAGGGTTAAGAAGCGGAATTAAATGTCTGCTGGAAATGTTTTTTCTCTCAATATTTCTCGATAAAAACCTGTTTTGGCAGCGCATGAGAATCGTCTCCATTGGAGACGATTCTCATGTGCTGTCAAAACAGTTTTTTGGTTCAGAAATAAGGCAAAAATGAAAAACAGCAGACGACAGTTTTCGTATCCCGCGTACTGAGGGTTAAGGCTCGTGTCTTTAGGGCGTAGAAATAAAGTCACGGACTTCGCGGTTCATAGTCTTCGCCTCTAACCGGCTTATCTAGAAACGAAAGGAAGAAATGGATATGTGGCTGTGACTGGAAAAATGGGGCTTATGGGATTTGTGACTAGTGTAGCTCCTGATCAAATAACACACTCCTGTAGCCTGATAGCGATCTATAGTTCTTGTTAGAAGCATGACGGGTGTTTTATTGATGGAATGACGAACAGTGCAGATCCTGATCAGACTGTGCGGATGCACAGGCTGATCTGGATCTACACTGGTAGTAAAACCCATAAGCCCAATTTCTCCAGTCACAGCTACATATATTCTTAGTATTGGTTTATGCGTGGCCTAGAAACTAAAACACGAACATTCAGGTTCTTAATACGGAGTATATTAAAATGAGAGAACGACATTTAATGTTCCTAATTTTCGTTTGCTGAAACATATAATCTAAGGAACGAAATGTAAGATTTGTTTTTATTATGAAATACATAGTTATACGATGTAAATAAAAGTCATATGTTCTCATCGATGAAATAAACATCTTCCGGTGAGAATACGACTACTTCCGCTATCTATATTCATAATGCACACCTGCAGTGCAGGACTGCAAATAGGCTGCAAATAAACTGCTAATTTCCATGGAGCGGTGTATAATAAATAGAATATTCATATTTTTGCAACGAATATGACATATATGTTCATCTCACACCACGAGATGAACATATATGTCATATTCGTTGCGAAAATATGAATATCCTCTATATATTCGTCTGTACGCGGTGTATATAGAAACGAAGGATCGAAAGTTAAGGTTGCTAATTTTCACATTCACTCGGCGAAGAAACAGAGAGACAAGAACCAGCAACTAAACAAGCCACCATATAATAAGCCGTTATGTATAATCAGTCTATGAATAATTCATGTTTCTTGTCGTAAACGCTTCTGTTTTAATTGAAACACATCTTACCAGTGTGTTTTACAACTGCTTGCGCCCACTTTTATTTGTTTTTTTAATTGATCGCGATAGTATATTAAGTACATCGTTCAACATACATGTATACATACATTAATTTATTGAGCAAAATAGCAATTCCAAGGTGCATGATCACGTGGTTACAACAACAAAAACAATGGCTGAAAGTGTTGAATGCGCGTCCACTCCATTGTAAGTATTATTTGATAGTTTCCTTAATATGGAACGGATTTTGATGAAATATGGCGCAGCAAACTCGTCTTCATGAGCTGCATTTGGTGGTCCCGGGAGTTCGGCACATACTTATGTCGTTTTTGCGAAGAGTCGATTTCCATGTCAGTAAACACGGAAATCGATTCTTCACAAAAAACGACAGTAGTTTGGGCCAAAGTACACAGACCACCAAATGCAGCTTAAAGGTACATGTCCACTCTGTAGGCACAAAATGTTCTTTATAGGAATTAAATAAGTGTATAATTGTGTCACTATTCCACCAATTCTAAACATTATAAGTGCCCGCTATACAGATATAATCATTTAGTAATATTTATTTTACTGATAGTGATGCGCGGTGATATCAGGCTATTTTCATATGCAAATGAGGCATGATATGTTGTAATTATTTATAGTAATTAAATGATGCGTCACCTGAAAACATAATATTTTCGACAGATTATAAAGTATGATCATTGCACATCAGAAAATAAATACAGATAATAAATAATAATGTCCGTTAACATTTTAAGGAAACACGGTTATTGCCCCTGATATCAGTATGTAAATTGAGGTCTGATATAAAATGTATGATAACGCCAATCAATACGTGGGATAATGGTGAATGTTTATAGAATGTTTATTTTGCCAGAAAATGTCTCAGATGATGTCCCTGATGTTGTGCCACTGAGTGGGCATGTATCATTAACAAGACGCGTTTGATGCGCCATATTTAATAAAAATCCGTTACAGAATAAGGAAAAAATAAAATAATACGTACTTTGAATCGGAGGGCTTCTGGAAGTTTCAGTACTTGTTGTTGTTGTTATAACCACGTGATCATACACCTTAAATTCCCAATGCAATAACATAGTGTAGTAAATGTCATGATACACTCGTATTATAAACCTGATATAATGGTTGTTTTAACCACGCACTATGACAACAAGATACTAGAAATACGTAAGTTCATCATGCACAAACGCTAATTTGGCCGCTGTTATTTACATTCGGTCCAGAGGCGCCTCACTGGACTCCTCTGTACCGATTTGGACATTCGGTAAACTATTCCCAGCATAACTTAGGACCATATATTTTACAGGAGACGCCTCTATACCGAATCGGATTTTCAGTAAACTTTTCCCAGCATAACTTCGGACCATATATTTTACAGGAGACGCCTGTATACCGAATCGGACTTTCAGTAAACTTTTCCCCAGCATAACTTAGGACCATATATCTACAGGAGACGCATCTATACCGAATCGGAGTTTCAGTAGATTTGTCCCCAGCATAACGTCGGACCATATATTTCACAAGAGACACATCTGTACCGATTTATGCAAGACTTTTACACAGCTGTTTGATTTCAAACACAATATTAAAGTATTTATAATTCCAGCACAAAAATATTTACACAATTCCCTAACATTTGATTGGCCCGTAGCAAGTCTCTGTCCAAAATGTATATACCAGTAAACTCCCACGCCGAACTACTTTCCGTAACCGTGAGGCGCAGTTAAAATAATTCTTAAGAAAACGGAAAATAAACACATTTTCTTGATGAATTTATTTCAAATGCTGGATTTATAAGGAATGAATGGCATTTTTGTTGAATTTATCGGGGATATAAACTTGGAAAAGTCGCGGGAATACTGGACGAGGCCTTCCGGCTTTCGTCCAGTATTCCCGCGACTTTTCCAAGTTTATACCCCGATAAATGCCACAAAAAGGCCATTCATTCCTATAACAACAAATGGCAAATATTGGCATGATTTGCGCAGGTGGTGGTGTAACTTCCGTATCTGGGTAGCCCGTCCGATTCTTGTACAGGCATTCGGCGTGTTTCGGCTTTCATCGGTATAACTATATATGAACAACAAGACGTATAGCTTTGGTCGGACACGACCTCGTATCATAACAATTTCCGCGATTTTATTAACGCTAATGTAAATATTTTGGCGAAAAGTGCACATGTTCATTTGAGAATTATTGTTATCTTTCTGAAATAGCATAGTTGGAACTTCATTATGCAAAGAATATCGAATTACAGCTGGTTTTCCTTGGTCGGACACAACCTCGTATCGTAACTAATGAAATAATGTGTTTAGGGCTATAACGTCAATATTGTAGTGGAAAGCATTTGAGAATTATCGTTATCCTGCAGAAATACATAGAATGCATAGGCAATTATAATTTTAAACATGTTACTTTGTTATGATGAGGCCGCTTCCGACCAAAGTTATAAGCCTTGTTGTTCATATATAGTTATACCGATGAAAGCCGAAACACGCCGAATGCCTGTGGATTCTTATACAACCGATAACTTGCTGGACCCGGTTGCTCAAAGCTTCTGTTAACTTAACAGACTGTTAAATCCTTAGCATTGCTAAGGATTTAACAGTCTGTTAAGCTAACAGTGGTTTTGAGCAACCGGGCCCTGATAATTAGCAGTGTCCGATTATTCATCGATAATATGCTATCTCGCACATGGAGTGATCAATTCAATTGCCACGTGTCTCCCATGGGTCTAGATGGAACTACGTTAGCAGCACATTCACCACCTATGGGTACAAATAACGGTGGGTTAATTATGCCATATGTACATGGGGCCCGTTTCACTAAACTTCTTACGACTAAAATGTTCGTAAGTGCAAATTTAAGATCGTCTGTAAATTTCAATTTATGGATTTACATTTATTGAGCATAGGCTGCATATGCAGCCTATGCTCAATAAATGTAAAACCAATAATTATTTACAAGAAAACAATGTTAATGTGAAATTTACAGAGTATCATAATTTTGCACTTACGAACATTTTTAGTCGTACGAAGCTTTGTGAAACTGCCCCCTGATGCCCGTTTCGCTAAACTTCGTATACGACTAAGAAGTTCTTAAGTGCAAAATAGAAATTGACAGCAAAATTCTCATTAGCAGGAAATGGAAAATCAATACTCGGATGAGATGCAGTGTACACTTGGCTGAACTATACGTCAGTTATTGTTCACTTATTGGATTTTTCAAGAACTAAATGTTGCGGTCGCTAGCGCTCCCTCGCATTTAATTCCTTAAAACTCCAATATGTGAACTATAACTTACACGTATATTTTAGCACATCTATGGCACAGAAATGTTCTCGTGCTTAAAAAGTTGACATGATGGTTGGTTTACTGTGTTGAATTTTCATTTTTTTATTTTTAGTATCCAATGGATTCCGTCCGGCATTTGTATTTTTGGATCACAAATATGCAAGGTGCATGATCACGTGGTTATTACCGCAACAACCGTGGCTGAAAGAGTTGAAATCTTGTCCACTCAAAAGTAAGCATTATTTGATATTTTCCTTAATATGAAACGGATTTTGATGAAATATGGCGCAGGAAACGCGTCTTCATGAGCTGCATTTGGTCATCCAGAGAGTTCGACACAGAATCGAAGAATCGATTTCCGTGTCGTCTACCTATGTCGTTTTTGCGAAGAATCGATTTCCGTGTCTACCGATACGGAAATCGATTATTCGCAAAAACGACAGAAGTTTGGGCCAAAGTACAGAGATCACCAAATGCAGTTTAACAAGACGCGTTTGATGCGCCATATTTCATCAACATCCGTTACGCAATATGGACAATATAAAACAATACGTACTTTGAATCGGATGGATTCTGGAAGTTTCAGTACGTGTTGTTGTTGTTAGTACCACGTGATCATACACCTTGAGTATACTATTAGAAGTATACACTGTAGAGTTGAGCATTTTGTATGTTATAGCTAATTACATGAATATATAGTATTTTGAAAGCTGAGTCATTTTTTTCGTATCCATCCAATATATGTAGCTATTGTACAGTGAAACCTCTCTAAACTGGACCCCCTGGGAGGGTGTCCGGTTTAGAGATGTTCCACTGTAAATTAGACATATGAATATGGCAATGCATGCGGTGTGCTTTGCGAACATGAACAGAGATAGACGACAATGACACCAATGCAATTAAGGATACATAGACTGCATGCGTTTCCGGTTTAGAGAGCTTCTACTGTAGTATATATGATATAATTAGTGAGTCATATTGATGTGTAAGTCATATTATGGGTGAACAATGGCGTAGCCAGAGCCTCTAAAACACCGAGGTATTGATAGTGGTCCGTGTCGACGTAGCGGAGCGAGATATGGGGATCCTGGGCATCGCCCTCCACACGATTTTGTTTCTGGAAATCTACATCGCATTTCCCGCTTTCTGACGTAGTTTAGATAACTATGTTCAACCGAATATATTTTGCTATTTTATAGGAATCCTTTTGAAATAATACAGAATGGCATACCATTACTGACATGGTCACGAGTCAAGTTACGATCTGCTTTTATGATGAAAGAATAACAATTTAAAAAAAAAATGTCCGTCTACCCACATGGTTCTAAATATATCACCAACCACTATACTAACGCAATTGGGGTCAGTGGCGACTTATCTGGATCTACAGTATTTGTAAATGTTGGCTTTAACCCTTTCAACCCGACAGCCCGCTATAGTGGGATTTGCAGTGCAGATCCAGATGAGCCGGCTCGTAACGAGCCGTCTCACCAGGATCTGCACTTTTGGCAAGTATTGTTTTTATATATTTTCATATTTTCACATCCTATTTTTATAAATGGACTGGTCTGAAAATAATTTTGTGACGGTTGGATTGGTTAAAAAATTAACGTATCAAAATTCATTCCAGTTACTTGGGGTTAAAAGGGTTAAGGTCTGTATGGACGGATGTACAATGACCAAGGCCACGTTTTTAAAAAAAAGAGAAAAAGATACTTACCTCTATACTCGCACATAAGCGTTCTCGTGAGACTGACTTCGCCGCTCGTGCATGCGAGCGGAGCTTTCTACTGGGCGTCGGCGACCTCGTCATATTAATCCGCGACCCAACGCCCCCTAGCGCTGCCATGGCAACACTTTATTACGACTAAAAACAGCAAGTTCTTGGCTTCAACTGCCACGAATGACGATGAAAAAAAAGTTAATAGGATTTTAGTTTTATTATTTCCGTGTCATGAAAAACTAAACTAACGACATATATGTTACAGAGCGTGTGCATCTCTAATTAGTTTAAAATGTCAGCTATCAACAATTTATTCCACGATAAAACACACACGTGTGGGTGTATCATGTTTAATGCATTTTAAATATCACATATTGACGTATTTTATTCCGCGTAAGCGCTCTTTGGAGCATGGTACTTGTTCTCAAATGGCATGCACACGTTTGTTTCAGAATAATAACCACATGGGAACTGTTTAATGCATTTCAGGTTGCAAGCTTTATTTTAATTATAATGCATTTCAAATGTCACATATTGTACTTTGTTCCATAACTAAAACGCTCTGTCGGTCATGGTATATGCGTCCAAATGAGAAATACCGTGCAGTTCAAATGTTGCACATTGCACATTACACTTCATTCCATAACTACGATCATGGTAGAATGTATCCAAATAATGCGCACACGTTTGTTTTAGAGAATAACCATTTCAACACATTCAAATGTCACATACATGTATTAAACTTTATTTCTTTCCTCAACCACCTTGGCTGCCGTGTTCCAAGTATTCAAAAGACACACACTCGTTTGTTTCAGAATAATAACTATGTACCGTATGTATACGCATTACTTTTAAATACGTTTCAAATGTACGGAACCGCCAAATCTACATAAACTCAAATAACTAATGCTAGCTCTAAATAATTAGAGCTAGCATTGTATATTTAGAGCTAGCTCCAAATGATTTAAGAGCTCTTCAGATGATTTGGAGCTAGCTCTAAATAGTTAATGATAGCTCTAATTATTTAGATCTAGCGTTACTTATTTGCGTTTACGTAGATTTGGCGTTCCTGGAACGCCAAATATACATAAACTCAAATAATTATTGCTAAATCTAACTAATTAGATTGCATTAAATATTTAGAGCTAGCATGAATTATTTGAGTTTATGTAGATTTTGGCGTTCCATACACATGTCACATGTTAAACTTTATTCCATACACGCTAGCCGTCGCGTTCCATGTTTTCAGATACGAACGGCATCCGTTTGACGCAGCGCCGTGATATCAACTGGTAATGCTAATTGTTTTGTTCCGTGTGCTATCACCCTCCACTGTCAATAGCGATTTCATTGTTTGGCACATGTGACTTGCCAATAGCGGTAACCACGGACATCGTTATAATCCGGCCACGCGGGATAATCAATGACGCAATCATAACCATCACGGAATCGTCATTGCCGATACCCGATAGTGCCCGATATTCGGCTTCATGTTTCATACCGTTTTATTATGCGTTTTGCCGGAAAGAATTTTCCATAAAAAATAGGCACTGAATGGTGATTAGTGTGGAACCCGATCAGACTGCGCGTTTGTGCCGTCTGGTCTGGTACTACAATGAACGTAACAATATGATGCCCGTTATGAAATTGTTGATACCCGAGCCAATTAAAGAATAGCCAATGATGACCATACCCGATAGTGCGCCCTCTGTTTCAAACAAAGGATTTAGGGTTAAACTTTAGGTCTCTGTTAAAATATGTTCTTTGTCGGAAAACATTAAGTCAAATTAACTGAAGGGCGAACAGTGTAGCATCAGATATAATACTAAGCTGGTCACAAGCCGTGTAGCAAAGTGGAGCCCATTATGGAATGCTCATTGGCGATACCCGATAGTTGCCGATAGTCGGACCGTGCGCTCGATGATGTTTCACATGTTCAAATACGTGTATTTGGTCGGGAAAAGGTATGCCTTACTGTCTGAATTGTGATTAGGGTAGAACCTGATCGGAGTAATGCCATACTGGACGATGTAACAAAAATGAAGACCGTTATGGAATACCCGATAATTGCCGCTAGTCGGAAAGTGGCGTGTTCAATGACGATACCCGATGGTGGCCGATAGTCGGACAGTCGGCTTGCTGATGTTTCGCGCAGTTTTATTGTGCTGAAACATGTTCTTGGCGAGACACATATTATTCTGTCATGATTGATCACTGGTATACCAGACGCTTTGGTACTAAACTTAACGCAAACGATGTAAATTTGGGCAGGTTTCGTTAAACAGACGCTAATGTTTATCAATGTATGCGTACATCTGAGACGCAGTGCCTTCAACCCTTTCAATACCTACGTAACTGGAATGGAATTCGATACACTAATTTTGCAACCAATCCAATGGTCACACAATTATTTTCAGACTAGTCCATTTATGAAAAGGGGGTGTTTTTGTATGAAGCCGATTATTGGATGCTCAATGACGTTACCCGATAGTGCTCGATAGTCGGACAGTGCAGTTGTTGTTATTTTAAGACAATTATTTCGTCCGATTGAGCCCCAGTTGTACATTTGAGCCGTCTGAAACATTATATTTATAATATTGAAACATGACTAGAGCGCTGCCAACGCTAGGTGTTGTGCAATTGAAGGTGCAGTGAAACCTCTCTAAATCGGACACGAAGAAAACACAATCATGTGATCTTATTTTTGATGAGTTTCTTTGTAATTTATCTGATCGAATAGCACACACATATGACTCAGAATGATAAAATGCCTGATTTACAGTGAAACCTCTCTAAGCCGGACACACTGGGAACCTCCCAGGGTGTCCAGTTTAGAGAGGTTTTTCTGTAGTTATTTTAATTGTGCTTAACTGCATCCAGTTAGTGTGCAGAATGAAAACAAATTTATACGTTCTATAGTATTATCATTTAATATGTAAACGTCGCTATTATTGGCCAACTGTTCTTTCTGGTACAGCAACACTAACTGTGAATGTAATAACCAAATTATCTCCCCTGTTTATCACAGTATACTGATATGACACTAGACTGTTCAATAAAACATAATATACACTTTTATTATATACCTACCCATGAAATACATAGTTATACGATGTAAATTAAAGTCATATGTTCTCATCGATGAAATAAACAACTTCCGGTGAAAATACGACTACTTCCGCTATCTATATTCATAAAATCTATGTTCGGGAAAACAGCGCAAATAGGCTGCAAATACACATTCATTACCGTATACAGTCTAAAAAACTGCTAATTTCCATGGAGCGGTACATAATAAATAGAATATTCATATTTTTGCAACTCTATGTATTTGTGATTGATATGAATACTTATATATACACATATAGACAAATACCTGTGTCTATACCTACGTGTATATATCTGTACACGTATGTATATACACAGAACATACTGTGTCTAACATCAAGGTGTATGATCACGTGGTACTAACAACAACAACAACAAGTACCGATTAAAAGTACGTATTCTTTTATAGTGTCCTTATTACGTAACGGATTTTGATGAAATATGGCGCATCAAACGCGTCTTGTTAAGCTGCATTTGGTGGTCTCTGTATTGTCGCCCAAACTTCTGTCGTTTTTGCGAAGAATCGATGTCCGTGTCTACCGACACGGAAATCGATTCTTCGCAAAAACGACATAAGTCTGTGACAAACTCCATAGACCACCAAATGCAGCTCGCGTAGACGCATTTGCTGCGCTACATTTCATAAAAATCCGTTGCATATTAAGGAAAATATCAAATAATACTTACTTTGGAGTGGGCGACGTTGTTGTTGTTGTTGTAACCACGTGATCATGCACCTTGGACATGTTCCACATGGATAATGGGAATGCGGTGTCCTGCTATTATTGCAAGTACTTGCTTGTGAATTCCTCACGTTATATAGTGGAACATACGAAAGGTAGTGAGGGTATTATGCCAAAGTATTCAAATAATAGACATAATTACTTCAATTGAACATACTTGTCATTTTCACCAGGGAGGTTGACGCATGCTCCACTTAGCAATTGCTGATTGCAGTAGCTGGCAGATAATACATGGAATTATTACAAATGACCTCTCTTGGAAATGCAAGTTACATGTTACAGCTAGAATGTATTTAGCGACAATATTACGAGTATGGGCTGTATGAATGTATGTTACTCGTATAGCATTTAACGTATTTTCATGTTCAAGGTGTACCAACAACAACATCAAATACTGAAACTTCCAGAATCCATCTGATTCAAAGTACGTATTCTTTTATATTGTCCTTATTGCGTAACGGATTTGATGAAATATGGCGCATCAAACGCGTCTTGTTAAGCTGCATTTGGTGGTCTCTGTATTTTCACCTAAACTTCTGTCGTTTTTGCGAAGAATCGATGTCCGTGTCTACCGACACGGAAATCGATTCTTCGCAAAAACGACAGAAGTCTGTGCCGAACTCCATGGACCACCAAATGCAGCTCTTGAAGACTCGTTTGCTGCGCCATATTTCATCAAAATCCGTTGCATATTAAGGACAATATCAAATAATACTTGCTTTGGAGTTGGCGACGTTGTTGTTGTTGTAACCACGTGATCATGCACCCTGATTATGCCGGTTCACACATCTAACAGCAAACGTGTCTTCATGATATGCATTTGGTGGTCTCTGTATTTTCGCCCAAACTTCTGTCGTTTTTGCGAAGTATCGATTTCCGTGTCTCCGACACGGAAATTGATTCTTTGCAAAAACGACATAAGTCTGTGCCAAACTCCCTGGACCACCAAATGCATATCATGAAGACCCGTTTGCTGCACCATATTTCATCAAAATCCGTTGCATATTAAGGACAATATCAAATAATACTTACTTTGGAGTGGGTGACGTTGTTGTTGTTGTAACCACGTGATCATGCACCTTGATGTTGTAAAGCAGGAAATAAAATGACACGGTCTCTTGGTATGGGTCATTAGCAGTGCATGAAGAGAACATCATCATATTGACTATACACGACAACATCGGCGACAAAGAGCCGTTAAGTCATGCACATCTGCATAACGTGCTGTGCTGTCAAAAATCTCCATTTACGAAAAGCCAATTAACATCGTTAGAACAAACTGTAAATACTAGTCTAGCGATACATGCTCCCACGCTACAACGCGTTACCATGGTAACGGACGTTGACCACTAATTACAAAACCTTGTTTCCATTTCCTGTTTGCATTTGTGTTGCTGTGCCGTGAATTTTCCTTAACGGGAGAACATTATTTTCCTGCCATTTATCAATTGTCGCTATGGCTGATTCCGAGTTGATGGCCAAGAAATGAGACGTTACAGTTGCGTCCTAAGATACGCATTGACGCATTCTGTGTTAGACTGGTATTCCCATAAATGTAATTAAATACTGTAATATGTAAGCGATCATTATATACCAACGGTATTTGTTGCTGTGACTGAAAAAAAATGGTGATTATGGGTTTTGCGACCCGTGTAGATTCAGATCAGCCTGTGCATCCGCACAGTCTGATGAGAATCTGCACTGTTCGCCATTCCATCAATGAAACGGCGTTCGTGTTTCAAACAAGCAATATAGATCGTTATCAGGCTACAGGAGTGTGATATTTGATCAGGAGTTACACTGGTCATAAATCCCATAGCCTCATTTCTCCAGGCACAGCCAAATTTGCATTCGATATGGTTGACCATATACTGAGAAGCATTTACATTTTTTTTGTAATTATATTTATATTATGCAACCCCGGAACCCCCCCCCCCCCCCCTCCAGATCCGCCACTGAATTCGTTCCCACGAAATAACAATTCGTTCCCTCAATTTAACAATTCGTTACCACGAATTAACAGAATTGCGGGGCTCCGTAATTATGCGGTAATTAAATGAACATATTCTGTTTGAACAGAGACACAAATCTACTGCCACAGTCAACTATAGATACACTGGGAGTTGCACGCACGAGTGAAATAAATTATTGCATATTCCACAAATGACTACCACTACAAGGTGTATGATCACGTGGTTACAACAACAACAACAAGTACTGAAACTTCCAGAAGCCCTCCGATTCAAAGTACGTATTCTTTTATTTTGTCCTTATTATGTAACGGATGTTGATGAAATATGGCGCATCAAACGCGTCTGGTGGTCTCGGTACTTTGGCCCAAACTTATGTCGTTTTTGCGAAGAATCGATTTCCGTGTCTACCGACACGGAAATCGATTCTTCGCAAAAACGACATAAGTATGTGCCGAACGCCCGGGACCACCAAATGCGGCTCATGGAAATATAAAATACTTTGGAGTTGGCGCGTTCTTATCACTTCCAGACATTGTTATTGTTATTGTAACCACGTGATCATGCACCTTGCACTAGACCAAAGCATGAGTATTGTTGGGCTATTTAATACAGAATGTCCGTTTACTAGCGTTTCTACGTGGCTGAACGACGAATAGTATACGGATGCGCCAGCTGATCAGGGGGTACGCTGGCCGAAAATGTCATAATCCCCATTTCTTCAGTCACAGCCAGACAACTCAGTATTATGCAGATTCCACCGATGGCGTGTTGTATTTTAAATATCAATTGATCGGCTAATTGTTTTCATGTGTATGACGTAAATTTTCTGTTCTCTCTGATACGCGAACCAATCAGAACGACATCATTATGGTAGCTTTGCAACATTAAAAGGATCTATGTCTTAGATTAATATGCATGTGTAATATTTCGCTCAATGATCAACAACTGGCATATAGCAACCAAGCTGTGCTTTCTATGACTCAATATAATATGTTATGTTATTATTCGAGCGCTAGTGAAGAAGAATTATACAACACACATACAAAGTTTAGGTCTTACAGCTTTTCTACACATTAGCTTATGTTGGTCGCAGCACATAGTTTGTACATTTTACAAACACGGGTCTTACGCCATAAAAATAGTTCTAACAAGTTAGCTTGATCGCCTTTTCTATGTGATAAATGTTTTGTTTGCTTTTTTGTGCTAAATTTATGTTGTTGCAAATGTTTCCGTAGTCCATGGGTGTGATGATTAACCGCCATACTCGATTATTCGCGGTTCGTAACTCCATGGTTCGGTGCACGAATACAATCTCGGTTTCGGCTCAGAATAGAAATATTTTGGGTTTTCCAAAAATCTATTTTAGCTCAACGTTTTCGCCCCCCTTGTCAAATCGGCCCAGAACGAGCACTCAGACGGGTGTGATAGATAAACAGGGAAGATAATTTGCTCATGCATTGCCGAGATGGCTGTACTAGAAAGCGTAATTTGTGAAACAACACGAGTTCTAGGCATGTTATCATAATCAAAATACTGGGAGTACTGAAATATGTTATCCCCACAAAAACTGATCACTTGCGGAACTTATAGAGGCTGAAAGTTGCATATTTTCTCTATCATCATCCAGAGGCAAATGTACTGGGATGGTGCAAACCCATTCCCATCCATACGTTTTCTCTAGAATATATTACTGTCTGAAACTCCCAGAAAAAAATGTATGTGCTGCTGTATTCATACGCACGAACTGCATTGATTCGTATTTTCCAGAATTTAACTGATAAACTGAGCCCAAAACTGTGAAAACTATAGGTAAGCAAGACAGACCAAAAACGCCATAGAATAAGTTGGCACAGGGCATTATTTTCTTGTCTTGGTCGTACACGCCATTTAGGCGTAGCACAACAACATGGCTGCCCCCATAATTGATATCTCTCAAGGGAGATAACATATAATAAAATACAACCTGTAGAAATGGGTTTCCATTCGAGATACTAGTTGAATTCATATATATTAGGATGTGAGTGGAGGATCTGCACTGTTCGCCATTCCATTAATGAAACACCCAACAAGCTTCTAACAGTAATTAATATAGGCGCTATAGGAGTGTGCTATTTGACCAGGAGACACACTCGTCACAAAACCAATAAGCCACATTTCTCCAGTCAGAGCCACATTTTGTCGTGACGATAGACGGTGTTTCACAGGAAACAGGAACATCCATAACGTGATCATTTTCACTGCCATTTCCCGGCTAGTAATATTCAGTGTCCTTTGATTGATAATACGATCGGAAATTATGACAGCCTGCACTGTGTTGGGTATTAGTGTTGGCATTTACGGCAAATAATTACAGAATCTTCAGACTAACTTCACAAGTAATGCTGCTAAATTTGGTATTGTCGGACTCGTAGAGTTAACGGTTGGAACATAGTATTCATTAAAGGAAAAGGAAAGCAACCGCAGTCGTAATGATGAAAACTAAGATTTACATGAGACCTCATGTAAGTGTAAAATCATGATAGTCTGTAAATTTCACATTAACAATGTTTTCTTGTAAACAATTAATGGATTTAGTCATACGAAGTTTAGTGAAACTGGGCCCTGATCTGTCTCCAGTCATATCTAGGTTCTATTCCCTGATACAGTACAACATGTGGAGCAAATATACCATATGGTTGTCACGCAGCAGCTGTGTAACTCCACCGTGTGACTGTTTACATTCTGTCTTAAATTGGGCCATTACAGAGCTATGGAGAAATGTATTAGATACTGGATTAAAAGCATGAAAATCCATACAATCGTAATACATTACCCTAAATAGTGTTATAGTAAACCATTCTACATACGCAGACCAAACATTCAAACTCTATCAACATGTATGCCATCCTGGAATGGTTAACAGACAAAAGGGTACTGTCTTGGAACGGTAAGTCATGAAATTTTCTTTATGACACAGGAGGAACGATACAACAATAATTCCAGCACACAAATATTTACACAATTCCCTAACATATGATTGGCTCATAGCAAGTCTCTGTCCAAAATTTATATCCCAGTAAACTCCCATGCCGAACTACTTTCCGTAACCGTGAGGCGCAGTTAAAATAATTATTAAGAAAACGGAAAATAAACAAATTTTCTTGATAAATTTATTTCAAATGCTGGAATTATAAGGAATGAATGGCCTTTTTGTTGAATTTATCGGGGATATAAACTTGGAAAAGTCGTGGGAATACTGGACGAGGCCTTCCGGCCTTCGTCCAGTATTCCCGCGACTTTTCCAAGTTTATACCCCGATAAATTCCACAAAAAGGCCATTCATTCCTATATTGTTTTCTGAGTGCTAGTGTATTGGTAGAATGCCGATTCGTGAAAACAATACACTTACGCCTAATTTTGGCAAATGATGGAACAGTGTCGCGATGTCGCGTCGCTTTCCAAAAAGAAGCTAATATCGACGAAAAAGCTGAAAAACATATTCCAAATTGAAAATTCCAAACCCAATCACCTACAGGACATTCACACTGTACTATAATATTCAACAAATATAGCTGTGGAAATTAAGAGTTTAAAATATTTTGAAGTCGGTAATTATCGGTCTGCGAAACACTACACTGCTTACACGTTGACACAGTATGTATGGTAATACAGGTATATATATTGACAGCACTGTGTATTTATCTGACTGTTGCACAGCCATTACTGGATTCTCAAACAAAATTAACAACAGGTCAACAAACACTTCAGAAATCAGACTTTGTTTTTCAGAGTGATGAAAACAACCTATTAGGACGTTATTGTTTAACATCTGTAGAAGATGTTGCATCAAATTGTATTTATCTATATGTCATATTATTTGTGGTATGTGTCAAACGCAACAAGACGTGAAACCGACTGATGAATTGTACACATTAAGATGGCTGACATAGCAACTCTATGCGCTGATGTTCACATGTATGTTATACATATATCCCATCCCATTTAGGAAGCATTTATCTTTGAATCAAACGATGATCAAATATAGAACGGGTCCTTCGTGCATTTATAGACCTTGGTCCGTTACTTCAAGCTATGGTATACCTGTGTGATACATGTATACATAGAAACGTTACAGAAACAATGGTAGGTGATCAGTACAGCGTCCATGTATGGTGCTGTGCTTGTACAGTGAAACCTCTCTAAACCGGACACCCTGGGAGGCCCCCAGGGTGTCCGGTTTAGAGAGGTTTCACTGTAAATCAGGCGTTTCATAATTCTGAACCATAGTTGTGTGCTATGCGATCATGAACAGACATTATCACCCGAGATAAATGACCAATAGACCCAAGATATAATAAGATCACAGATGTTTCTTGCTGTCCGGTTTAGAGAGGATCTATTGTACTTGAACCTGTTGCAGTGTCATAGAACTATTACAAAGGGTATATACAGTTGAACCTCTCTAAACCGGACAATATTAGTTCTGCTTAATTTTGATCGGGTTCATTGCCACTTATATCCGATGATAATAAATGTTCGTGATCGCAAATCATCGACGTGTGTCTTCTAGTAGTCATCTGTCCGTTTTGCTATAGAACCTCTCTAAAACGGACACCCTGAGGGTGTCCGCTTTAGAGAGGTTTCACTGTATATATCACAGCATGCGGCGGACGTGGCGACATGGAACAACGTCAACTCCAGTTTATCTTCCGACTTTTGTCTGTGAGGATAAATCATATAATTGTAAATGCGTCATAATGACCGCTGTACTTTTCTATATTTGCTTTCCTCTTGATGTCTGTATGTCGCTTTTATTACAGTTTTTTCGTCAAATAATGGCATAATGACGCCTTTGTACGGAATTTAAATACGAGATGGATGATAAAATAGTTCAAAGCCCCTGCTATACAAGATGGTGACAACTGCCACTGTAGAACCCATTTATCGAAAGTGCAATCGCATCAAGTTTGATTCCTAACTTAAATGGGTTTAAGTGAAGCGAAATCCATACTACATTGGAACCTCTCTAAACCGGACACCCAGACAATCTAGAATTGGTGATGTTGATAGGTTTCACAGACATGAATATGTAGGGATACTGTATGTACATGACGGCAAATCACTCAAAACAAGTAGTGCTGTGTTTATATGCCAGCATTACAGTGGAACCTCTCTAAACCGGACACCCTGGGGACCTCCCAGGGTGTCCGGTTTAGAGAGGTTCCACTGTATTAAATAGAGGAGTTTATGTGTGTGATAATTTAATATGATACTTTGTGTTTACTAAACGAATTTACTGATTTAATAAGAAACAAGGCCGGCGTTGCCGAGTATTTTAGAATTAAATATTTAATGTCTACATAAAAATGTAAATTATATTGGAAACAGGAATTATGTTGTATTTTTCATTATTATATGTTTCGATATATATCTATATATATTGAAGTAGATGAGGTTGCTCCAACACAGGTTGTATTTTCATTTTTGATATCAGGGACGATAACCGTGTTTTATTAAAATGTTAAAGGAAACAACTATATATTATCTCTATTTATGTCTTGATGTTCAATGATCATACTTATATGTCGATAACCTATCTATTCAGATGACGCATTCAGTTGATATAAACATTTCAAAATGCCCCGCCTCATTTGCATATCAAAATAACCTGATACAATCGCGCGTCTCTATCGGTAAATTAAAAATTACTAAATGATTATAGCTGTTCTATAGCGGGCACTCGTAAATATTGAAACTGGTGGAATAGTTACACAATTATATACTTATAAAAAAAACAAAAACAAAAAAAACATTATATACTTATTTCATTCCCATAAAGAAAATGCTATGCCGAACAGAATGGACCCCCAACTTTAATCTTCAATGAGGCTCATTTTACATTATTTGTTTTTGCCATTTCAAGAGGATTTGTGTAAGTTTTAGCAGATGCGGTTACAGTCGAACCTCCCCGAATGGCCACCTCTCTACAACAACACCCTCTCTGTAACAGCCGCTATTCTATATCCCAAATGGATGATTTCCTCTATATCTAATCCTTAAACTGCTGAGCATGAACATTGTCGTCTGATGTTGCTTTTGCATTCTTTCTCAATAAAAACATGTTTTGACAGCACTTTAGAATCATTTCCATTGGAAATGATTCTAAAATGCTGTCAAAGCATGTATTTGATGAGAATTATCGAAGAAAATAAATAAACATCAGACGATAAAATTTAATTCAGCATTAACCTCCCTACAACAGCCACCTCTCTACAACAGCCAGTAATACGTCTTCCCATGGGTGGCTGTTGTAGAGAGGTTGCACTGTACATGAATAATAAATCGAAGGCGTCATATCATTTCCCTAGACAAATGTAGCTGTCACTGGAGATATATGCTATTCCGTGGGAACGAATTAATAAAACAAAAATAATTATACGTCCCCTGCGGGGCTCCGTATGTCATAGATACGAAGTGGTAACACATTTTCGTCTAGTAACAACCAGCGGTTACTAGACAGAAAATGCGTTTATGCGATAGCTCTACGTAATCTGAGGGGCATCTCGTCAGAAAACCGGTGCATTTTTTCGACGTGAAACATTTTACGTCGGCGCGTAGTGCAGCACCAATACATGTTGTAAGGTGCTTTTTATCAGCCGGTTCCCGATTTCCACGACTGAGGGCAAGATGTCTATTGTAGAACAGTTCATTTACCACCTAGAGTTTTGTTTATGACAAATACAAATGGTTACTGGATTAAGCAATCGCGCTACATTGGGAGCAATGACATTTCACAAGTTGAAGTGTATTTGAATGTACATGTACATATACGTGGCTGTGACAGGAGAAATGGTGCTTATGGATTTTGCGACCAGTGTAGATCCAGATCAGCCTGTGCATTCGCACAGTCTGATCAGGATCTGCACTGTTCGCCATTCCATTAATGAAACACTCCATGCTTCTAGCAAGCAATACTATCGTTACCAGGCTACACAAGTGTACTATTTGATCAGGAGCTACACTGGTCACAAACCACATACGTCACACTTATTCCCATTCCCTCGACCACAAATAAACGTCATCATGTTACGTTAATGCTACAAATTCGTACTGGCGTTGTTGAATTGTAGCTAATTAAATGTTCACGCGGGCTCACAAACACGGGTAGTTTTTTTCCTTAATTAGTCTGACTCGTGTACACAGAGAATACCAGGCTAGTGTTTTTTAGCATCTAGTTCACCAGACGAGGCTAGCAAACGCGTAGGAATACCGAGACTCGAGTTTCCTAGCCTTGACTGATAATCTTGATAGTTCATACCGTTCCCGAGTCGAGCCTGATAAATTGGCCACTGTACACGAACCCGGGACCTCTTATTTACTGTACTGGTTCACTCGCCCGACTCAGGTAACCGGGCATAGATACACACGTTCTCCCCGTAGTAAATTACAGTGAAACCTCTCTAAACCGGACACCCTGGGAGGTCCCCAGGGTGTCCGGCTTAAAAAGGTTTCACTGTGAATCGGGCATTTCATCATTCTGAGCCATAGTTATGTGCTATGCGATCACGAACATGCATTATAACCTGCGATAAATGACCAAGAAACTCATAAAACATAAGATTAAAGGTGTTTTCTTGGTGTCCGGTTTGGAGGGGTTCCACTGTACATACAAACATTTACACGTGCATTCATGCAGTTAGATAAAAGCCTGGTTTTCTTAGAGATATGACACAGGCGTTCGCAAGATATGAATGACGTAATTCCCGACCATCAATTAACGCCAAAATTACCCAAGGTGAAGGTCGTGCAGTAAAGTTACGGAATGTTTATTAGCTTCAAGAAGCTGTAATTATACTCAATTACACGGCCCCAGTATCATACTGCAATAACATGTAACATTTTAAAACACATATCTATTTAGTTCTGAGTACATACCTATAATTATATTACATTACATTGCATTACATAAACGTTATGACAGAGTAGTATTTCAAATTTGCGTTTGAAGCTTTCTTTGTTTACTATCTACTTCGTGAGAGTGACCTAAGAATTTGCTAATACACACTTAATTATGTGAGTTTATGATATAGTTTTGCCTCATAGTGTAGAATTTTCTCTCAATAACAATATAGCGAAGTATGAACGTCAACTTCCTGCAGATTACTGCTATATTGTAGTGCGCGAAATGGATACCTTATTCCACAAATTTAGACCGTGGACTCTGGTGTAGCGATGTAGCGAAACCTATTTCCTATAAAGGGGAAAAAGTGCAGTTAATACAGCTTAGATTCCTATAAAATAAGCTTATACATGGTCCTCTATTGTATTTTATTGTACATGTATTTCAAATCAATTCCGTCGACAATGCTTGTATTAAACATACATTCTAATGCACTCTATAAATATCACGCAATCGGATTGGCTGATGGTCATACATTACAGGTATATCATTGTTGATGAACGGTCGCAAATTATTTCAATATGTATTCCTACGCCAGTAGTAAAGGAGTGCATTAGAAATAGGTTAACCGCAATGTGTAATTTTGAAATTTGCGGCGTATATCAGAAAATGATTGGTCGGAAAACATGTTTAATGGCTCCGCTAGCGGGTCGCCATTAAACAGATTTTCCGACCTATCATTTTCTGATATTAATCATTTTCACTACGCCATTGTTTTATTACAGTCTGGCACGGAAGTGTGCACGTGCACACACACAGACACACGTGTTATCAATATTTTATTTTATTAGTCGCCCATGCCACTGCGTCTACGGTCGTTTGATGGCTTTATAGACTTCCGGGATACGGGCACGAGCGAATTCGCTACTAAACATGAATATTTCAGTTTGTAAATGTTACATAGCAACTTTGAATAAATAGTGAAACAAGTCCTGTCTTTCTTTAGTTTCTCAAAAAGCAACTAGACCGACTGTTTGTTTCACGAAACCTGCCCGAATTTTACAGCTATATAAACAATGTAAAAATAATTTTTGTTCGATAATATTAAATTTGATAAAAAATTACGAATGAGACTTTTTTTTATTTCGTGAAATTTGTTCAAATATTGATTTTATTACGAAATTTAACACGAACGGAAAGTAGGTGAAAATCGGTTCAGTATTTCTGAATTTAGAAAACAAAATCCCCATGTTAAATCCCCATAGACATCTTCACTCTATGGGGCAGGATCCATGATCTGGCAACAGCTGGTCATAAAAGCAAAGTAAGCCCGTTATAACCAAAGTCACGAATAATAATAATACTGGTCTGTTGTATCCAGTACTCGGTCGTATTCTTATGACCCAGTACTGGTTAAAACATCCGAAAGCCTCATTTTATCACTATGGCGGGTTATGGCCGGACTTGATTGTAAATCTGGACGCTGGCATTGACATAACCTCCCCATCAATAACATAGTAATTACCGAATATATATCGCCAATACTGTAATTACCACCATAGCCTCGTGCTGAATCTAATTACCGCGATATCTCACGAGAACACGTCCGATAACTCGTAGAAAACGAAAACACGGAATATGAGCAGTCATTTGCTGCACCGCACTATGGATGTATTATGATATGAACAATAACACATATGACGTAATACAAATATGTTTAGTCACAATTATACACCGGGTAACACTGAATGCTGCACAATATTTAGTTTTGGTTTGTTCGTAGGCGAACATTTTTTTTCAATTGCGTCAATCGACACATATTGAATGGTAATATAATTATCAAGCCTAAAAGGAACCCAATTTCGTGGGTACCTCATCCGAGGAGCTTTAATCATAGTTGCGCAGTTGATGCGGTGGACGCCTACTTAGTGAAGCTATCACACGGCAGACCAGCATTATTAACTATATGTAGTAAACAAACCAACCTTGATTTATACATAAACTGTTATTGTTACATGGCTGCCGTTGTTCGACACCGCTCACATGGCTCACAGCCGTGTTCAAACGTACAGCGCATGCTGTTTGACCATGGCTGTAGACAATGCTGTTTCCGGGGCCAAGCCATCACCTACGTAATGCGTGTGTCTCATAACGTTACTAGAACGCGTCATTACGCCACCACGCCACTGCAGATTTTCAAAGTACCGAAAGTACTGCATAAATGCTCAAATTGCATGATATTTCCGCCGAAAATGTAACAATAACGTTCGACCATGTCCAGTTGTGGGTGAAAGCTTTTCCGTGCTCCCCCCACCCCCCCCCCCCCCCCCAAACATGAACAAATCGAAGACGTACCCAAATGACGTGCCTAATATATACTGGCATGACAAAGCAATGTTGTTTTGACATAGTCATGTTTTAAAAGTCATTAGAAACATGAAAAGTGATTACTATAGTATTGCTAGTATTAATATATTTTCGCTTTGGAGATTTTCAACTAGATCCGTTAACAAGGTGCATGATCACGTGGTTACAACAACAACAACAATGGCTGAAAGTGTTGAAAGCTCGCCCACTCCAAAGCAAGAATTATTTGATATTTTCCATAATATGCAACGGATTTTGATGCAATATGGCGCAGCAAACGCGTCTTCGTGAGCTGCATTTGGTGGTCTGTGACACGGAAATCGATTCTTCGCAAAAATGACACAAGTTTGGTGGCCAAAGTACCGAGACAAGTACGGTGGCCAAAGTACCGAGACCACCAAATGCAACTTTACAAGACGCGTATGATGCGCTATATTTCATAAAAATCCGTTACATAATAAGGACAAAATAAAATAATACGTACTTTGAATCGGAGGGCTTCTGGAAGTTTCAGTACTTGTTGTTGTAACCACGTGATCATACGCCTTGGTTAATAGATCAGTCTTACGAAAATGTTACTGTACTTGAAAAAAGCATGAGTAACTTCCCTTAGAACTAATTGGAGTTAGAAGGGCGGAGTTTGTCGACTTGACGTCACGTTGCTTAGGTTTGACGTGGAATCAACAGAGAAAATTAAACAGCGTGACATCAAACAGACAAATCCCGCCAACTCACATATGTATGTATATTTGTATGTATATATGTGTATGTGTATGCTTGCGTAGTGTATGTACGTGTGTCTGTATGTGTTTATACAATTTATCATTATCACCACTACCCAGTTATCATCATTATTTCATAATTTATTCGCATGTTCATTATTTAATCCTACTTGCACAGCCTACGTAATGTATATATTATGGAGGATATGAAGAGTATTTGTATATATGCATATTGGCACTATGCGATGTCCAGGTTTGAATGTACTAAATGAGGCCATAAAGTGCCCATGGTGTAGCACTTCTCCGAGACTGGTGTGAAATATTAGTTCTCCGAGTTTTCCCATCGTGCAAGAAAGGGTCAGTTCCTGATTGTCTAGCTGATGAGAACATGCCATTATTAAATTATATTGACACGTTATACTATTTATACACTCTCTGGTACGGTGATAATCTAGTAGAGTAGTTGTATCGAGGTAATGCGTATATAGTTACGTACCCTGGAAAGTAGTACGTGTCGTATATTGATGACGACGTATTATAGGAATGAATGGCATTTTTGTGGAATTTATCGGGGTATAAACTTGGAAAAGTCGCGGGAATACTGGACGAAGGCCGGAAGGCCTCGTCCAGTATTCGCGCGACTTTTCCAAGTTTATATCCCCGATAAATTCCACAAAATGCCATTCATTCCTTATAATTCAAGCATTTTAAATAAATTAATCAAGAAAATGTGTTTATTTTCAGTTTTCTTAAGAATTATTTTAACTGCGCCTCACGGTTACGGAAAGTAGTTCGGCGTGGGAGTTTACTGGGATATAAATTTTGGACAGAGACTTGGTACGGGCCAATCAAATGTTAGGGAATTGTGTAAATTTTTGTGCTGGAATTATTGGTACATGTAGCCGTCTCGGAGATATTTCAAGAAAATTTACATTTATGTAGCTCCAGTGCTAGATAGTTCGACCCAACTCACAGTTATGTAGCTCTATCCACCAAGGTGTATGACCACGTGGTTACAACAAGAACAACAACACGTACCACACTTCTGTCGTTTTCGCAAATACGACATAAGTCTGTGCCGAACTCCCGGGACCACCAAATGTAGCTCACGAAGATGCGTTTGCTGCGCCATATTTCATAAAAATCAAATCATACTTACTTTGGAGTGGGTGAGCTTTCAACACGTTCAGCCATTATTGTTGTTGTAACCACGTGATCATGCACATTGGCCGCGTAAGTAATACAAAACTGCGAGACAACTAGAGTAACATTCATTAATGTGTCGTCGTTCGTAGATGCTAGTACGCAATTTATCGGGACAGGCGCGTAGTGATGCATTATAGGAATGAATGGCCTTTTTGTGGAATTTATCGGGGTATAAACTGGAAAAGTCGCGGGAATACTGGACGAAGGCCGGAAGGCCTCATCCAGTATTCCCGCGACTTTTCCAAGTTTATATCCCCGATAAATTCAACAAAAAGGCCATCCATTCCTTATAATTCCAGCATTTGAAATAAATTCATCAAGAAAATTTGTTTATTTTGACAGACGGCAGCCATTTGTTTACATTGACAGCACTGACAGCGCACCTGTAGAAAGTAGTTCGGCGTGGGAGTTTACTGGGATATACATTTTAGACAGAGACTTGCTACGGGCCAATCAAATGTTAGGGAATTGCGTAAATATTTTTTTGCTGGAATTATAAACTAATACACGGCGGGCTATTGAACTGGGGTTCTCACTCCACCAGCTCCCCCATCACCCACTGGCAACCCGAGAAAGACAACTGGAGGCTATCGACATAATACCAACAAAGAAAACAAAAAACAATTTAGACAGCTTATAAAGTATGATCATTGCACATCAAACAATAAATACACAGAGAATGAATAGTAATGTATTTTAACATTTTAAGGAAACACGGTTTTCGCCCCTCATAGCAGTGTGGAAAAGTACGTCTGATGTATAATAATGCCAATCAATGCATGTTTATTTTGCCAGAATATGTCTCAGATGATGTCTCTGATATTAAGAACAGTTTGTGCCTACTGAGTGGGCATGTACCTTTAATGATATTTAAGGAAATGTAGGTGTACGTGAGACTAAATAGCGGGTGTGCCTGGCGTACACTATCCACCATTCCCAAATACAAATGTACTTGATATTATGTTTCGATATACTTTCCGATGTCACGTGTATAGCTCAGTTCGATAAGTGTGGTTACCTCCCGTTACCAGTTCTGACACGGTGGCTTCCCTTGACAATTCCCTCTCCAACTCCATTTCCGGCTAGTATATAGTATGTGCTTAATGCGCCTCCTGGCGGACGGCGTGCACGTCCATAGAGACAGTGCGACCGTTAAACGTAAGCAAACTGAACTCTCCTGACGGGAATTTACTTTATAATAATTAAAGTCTTGCTGTGTATTGATAATTCGCTGAGACATATGAGGCTGATAAAAGTCACTTTATAATACAATTAAATTTAACCCCCGTATCGCTAAATAAATAGTGTAGATATCCAGCCGCAGATCCAGGATTTATCGTGATAGGGGGGGGGGGGGGGGGGGGGGGGGGTGGGGGGGGGGGTGGCGTAACTATTTTGCAATACTTGACTATATTATGGAACGTGCTAGGGGGGGTCCGGATTTTTTTTGAAATCTACATCGCATTTCCTGCGTTCTGGCGCATTTTGGAGCAAAACAAACCCCAATAAACAATAAATTCACAACGCGAACGTAGAAACGTGCCTTGTAACTTGTAAAAAATCTTTACTCGGCAATTTTAAGGGGGGGGGGGGGGGGGCGCCGGGTCCGCCCCCCTCCCCTGAATCCGCCCTTGGATATCGAGGGCATATCATGTTTGTTATAGTTGCGAACAGTAACTCGTTTAGATTTAATGTGTTTAATGATCCATGTATTGAGCTTTATAGTTCGCCCTTCTTTCTAAGCCAATCGCTGGGCAGAATTGTGCTCCACCTATTTCACATATTGTAACGTTTCACACAATCATATTCATGTATTACCAGATTTAACCCTTACTACGCTGACTTAAAGGTACATGCCCACTCAGTAGGCACAAACTGTTCTTTATAGGAATTAAATAAGTGTATAACTGTGTCACTACTCCAACAGTTCTAAAAAATACGAGTGCCCGCTATACAAATATAATCAGTTAGTAATGTTTATTTTACTGATAGTGACGCGCGGTGGTATCAGGCTATTTTCATATGCAAATGAGGCATGATATATTTTACCTGAACAAATAATATTATCGACAGATTATAAAGTATGATCATTGCACATAAATACAGAGAATACATAGTAATGTCCGTTAACATTTTAAGGAAACACGGTTATCGCCCCTGATATCAGTGCATAAATTTAGGTCTGATATAAAATGCATAATATTGCCAATACATACGTGGGGTAATGGTGAATAAATGTTTATTTTGCCAGAAAATGTCTCTGATATTCCTGATATAAATAACAGTTTGTGTCTACTGAGTGGGCATGTACCTTTAAATGTTGTCGTCCGCTGGAAATGTTTTATTTTCAATATTTCTCGACAAAAACCTGGTTTTGACAGCACATGAGAATCGTCTCCAGTGGAGACGATTCTCATGTGCTGTCAAAACCAGTTTTTTGTTAAGAATTAAAGCAAAAATGAAAAACAGCAGACGGCAATTTCCGTCAACAGCGTAGGAAGGGTTAAGGATTAACTGCTCGACAGGAAATGGAAAGTCAATACTCAGATGTGACATTGCATTGCACGCTTTGCTGAACTATACGTATGTTATTGTTTACATATTGTATGTTTCATGAACTAAATGCTGCGGTCTCTAGCGCTCACTCGCGTTTAATTCCTTAAAATCCAATATATGAACAAAATAACTTATACATACAGTCAAGTTTCGCGGAAGACAATATATCGCCAATTAATTGACGGCTTCGAAGTCATGTGACATTCTAGCCTACATCAGGCAATAAAGACATTGTGGATGACATGTGACCGGAAATTGACGCTATATAATGCTGTTTTGATGTTGTATGACGACGTCAGGAGGTCAATTAGATGCCAACATGTGCATAGTGACATAGCTTACATCGTTGTTTGTTGATACAGTGAAACTTCTCTGAACCGGACAGAGATTCCACTGAAACTCAAACATATGACCATTCTGAAATGCATTGGCGTGCTTTGCTATCATGAACATACATTTATCATCTGAAATAAATTATCAAGAAACTCATCAACAATAATAAGATCACATGGGTTGCCTTAGTGTCCGGTTTAGAGAGGTTCCACTGTAATAAACACGTGTTTTACGCATTTACATGGGCCTACTATTTCATAAGTCTGTGCTGGTATATCTACGCTATGTTCCACTGCGGTACTGTTTCTCATAGAAACGGTCTATTGTTGCAAGCATTTACTCGTTCACACTAAATAACTGGGACATGCCTTAACCCTTACATCGCTACTCAGAACTGTTCCTTTTATATATTGCCTTATTTCTCAATACAAACATGTTTTGACAGCACTTCAGAATCATTTCCTAAGGAAATGATTCTGAAGTACTGTCAAAGCATGTTTTAAATTATTCTAAAGTGCTGTTAAAGCATGTTTTTGATGATAAAAATGGAAAATAGAAAATAAACAGCAGACGACAAAACAAATAAGATAGCGGCCTAAGGGTTAAATTCAGATAAAACAAAACTGACAAGCACTGTCGCTCGTGTTGAGACGGTTCGTTACGAGCCGGCTCATCTTGATCTATATATATAGTGTTTGCAAATGTTGGCTTTATGGCCTGTAGGGTTGAAATGGTTAACTCTGGCTGTCACTGGAGAAATGGGGCTTATGGGTGTTGCGAGCAGTGTAGATCCTGATCAGACTGATCATCCGCACAGTCTGATCAGGATCTGCACTGTTCGCAATTCCATCAATGAAACAGACGTCATGCTGCTAACAAGCAATATAGATCATTATCACTCTACAGGAAGGTGCAATTTGATCAAGACCTACACTGGTCACGAATTCAATAAGCCCCATTTATGCAGTCACAACCACGAATGAGAATTTCTCTGTAGTCATGGTGCCATCTGTTATCGAGCCATCCGCCATTTTTAAAGCCAATTTAGCCCGCTTTAATTGCTGCGGGATGATATATCGAGTTTCCTGCATGGAATTGTCACGGGTTGTAATGTACATCACTCGCGTCTGATATGTAGGTCGGCTGTGAATATCTATTGACACGATTTTGATGCGATAAAACGTACATACCCAGGGAAATAAATTGATAAATACCATTTGTTATTCGAGCGCTAGCGAAGAATTGTACAACCAACATTCAAACTTGAGGTCTTCCAGCTTTTATGCAAATTAGCTTATGTCGGTCGTAGCACATGTTTTGTGGGTTGAACCTTTTAAAAACACGGGTCTTACGCCATAAGAAATAGTTCTAACAACCTAGCTTGATCGCATTTTCAGTGAGATAAATATTTTGTTTGCTTTTTATTGTCCTAACTTTATGTTATTGCAAATGTTTCACGAAAAAGCATGCACCAGTTTCCTGACGCGGTGCCACTCAGTTGAACTTTGAGCTATCGCGTAAACGAATTTTCGTCCAGTAACCGGCGCAAATTTCTTGCGCCGGTTACTGGACGAAACTATGTCTATGCAATATCTTCTGCATGTAGCTGAATGGGAGTTCGTCAGGAATCAGGCGCCTATGTCGAAGTGAAACAATGTGTATCTGATAAATGTACGCATCAATGTTCGCGTTTCGATATAATGACGTGACAGGCACAGATGACGGCAACAATGTTAAACGAGGATATTAGAAACCTGCATGTACATGACAGTTCTGTCCATGTCTGTTTCATATGTCTTAAATTGAGCCACTGGAACAAGGCACGTCTCTTTACAGAGGACACGCCAATACCACTATCTACGCTCTAACTTGATATCCAGGGGTCCGTTTCACTAAACTTCGTACGACTAAAATGTTCATAAGTGCAAATTTATGATCGTCTGGAAATTTCAATTGATGGATTTACATTTATTGAGCATAGGCTGCATATGCAGCCTATGCTCAATAAATGTAAATCCAATAACTGTTTACAAGAAAACACTGTTAATATGAAATTTACAGAATACCATAATTTTGCACTTGCGAACATTTTAATCGTACGAAGTTTAGTGAAATGGCCACCAGGGGTCCGTTTCACTAAACTTCGTACGACTAAGAAGGTTTTATCTCACGAAGTTTAGTGAAACGGGCATAAACTGTAGCGTATTTATTGAGATACATGTTTTTGAAAGCACCATACTTTATGGCAGCAATTTTGAATCCAAGATAGATAAATAAATGCGTTAATTGAAAACAAACGGAAACAGTATACCGGAAGGGGATTGAATCGTCCAAGTTAATCAGAATGTAGCTGTTTAAGGTCATGTGCAAAATGGCATACTTAAAATCTCCCAGCAAAACACGTTTCTAAAGATGAAAAAAAAATTCAGCATCGGCACCAGGACACTTCCATATAATACGTGACTAACGCTAATACATATGACTTACTTTCTCGGGATAGCAAAACAACAAGAATATCTATATATATATGTTTGGATAAAACTCTGAGACAGTGATCGAGTTACAATTGTTGTTGTTGTTGTTGTTGTAGGCAGTTGATCCCGCCTAAAAAAATAATTCCTGTTAGAACAAAATTGTGGCTGTGACTGGAGAAATGGGGCTTATGGGATGTGTGAACAAAGTAGCTCCTGATCAAACAGCACTCATGCTCATGTACCCTGATAACGATCTATATTGCTTGTTCGAAGTATGATGGGTGTTTCATTGATGGAATAACGAACAGTGCAGATCCTGATCAGACTGTGCGGATGCACAGGCTGATCTGGATCTACACGGGTCGCAAAACCCATAAGCCCCGTTTCTCCAGTCCCGGCAACGATTGTTTGGCGTTGTAAAACCTCATCCAGTCAGTGCTGACTGGAGGCGATGGTTCTCGAGTGGACGAGATTACTGTTCACAAAGGATGATCAGACCTTAATTGGCTGGCGAAATCACTTTCCCCACTCCCCACTCCCCACTCCCCACTATTACTATTAGCTAACATACGAGGGGCCGTCAAAAAGTTCCCATACGCTTTTTTTGATTTCTTGAATGGTCGTGTATATACATTTCTTTTGTAGTTTTGCCACATGCATGTGCAATATATAGAACATACAAATGATATTGCATGCGTGATTTTCTTTGTAGTTTTACACATACATGTATATACGTATATTTTACATGAAAACTATCTAACATGTTGGTGGTATTTTTAAAACCAGTTTACTGAGTTCAGAATAAACGAGGCCACGTATTTATGGATGGATTCATTGTTGGGTGTGAACATCCACTAATGATGGATTCAATGTTGGGTGTGAAAATCCACTTAGGATGGATTCACTGTTTTGTGTGAAATTCCATTTAGGATGGATTCACCGTTGTGAAAATCCACTTAGGATGGATTCACTGTTTTGTGTGAAAATGCATTGAGGATGGATTCACCGTTCGGTGTGAAAATCCACTTATGATGGATTCATTGTTAGGATGGATTCACCATTGAGTGGGAAGATCCACCTAGGATGGATTCACTGTTGAGTGGGAAGATCCACTTAGGATAGATTCACTGTTGAGTGTCACAATCCACTGAGAATGGATTCACTGTTCGGTGTGAAAAGCCACTGAGGATGGATTCACTGTTTGGTTAGTTGCGAACCGTAAATCTTGCAATCTACTCCCGGACGGGAGTAGATTGCAGGAGTTACTGTTCGCAACTACCGTTGAGTGTGAAAATCCACTGAGAATGGATTCACCTTTATCTGTGAACTCGTGTAAGGTTTGGTTCACCATTAAGAGTCGCGTACATTCCCATTCATCCAATAAGGATTTAGAAGTGGTACTCAAGTATATGTTGAGAATCCAATCAACAGTGTAGAGATAAAACGGAAATTACAGGCACTGAATGTCATGACTAAATTGCGCATCAACTCACTACTAAAAAACACGGATGTCTCATGGCAAAATTCGATCGATGTTGTATACTCAACCGCATTAAAAACGCAAGTTCTGATACAATAGTGATTGCTTGACAGAACCGTAGTTTGTGACTGGCTGTATACGGTGTAGACTAACCACACATGTCATATGCCCCGTGTATCCAGTAATATTCACAGATCTGGAGCTGGATTTGCCTCAAAAGTCATACAGTGGGGTCAGCGTGTTAGTGCACACACGAATTAACACGACAGGTTGGTTCCAACCTGTCGTGTTCGTTCGTGTGAGCACTTACACGCTGACCCAACTGTACGCCCGTCACCATTTCCACAATCACAAAATATGTTTCTGCTAATCGATAAGTTGAATCACAGCATGCCTTTCAATGCGGTCGAGTTTGTGTTTTCACTCGAACGCATTAAACCACATATTGTGATATAATGCTTAAATAAATAGTTATGAAGCGGGCAACAGTCCAGAATATACTACGTATGGTCGTTTTTTTAATTAATTACTGTTTAGTATACTGCTAGCTCGACAGTTGTACGTGTCAATATGGCATACTACAGTTAGTTCATGGTCATCCGGGGAACAGCTGTCAAAACTATTGCCCCAAGGTGCTGTGGACGACCCAAGGCACTATTGCCCACCACAGCACCGAGGACAATATGTGTTGACTGTTCACCGAATGACCATGAAATAACTGTTTTATTACTCAACCTGTAAACAGTGTATGTGACACAATGAAAGTTGGCGTGGGGCGCGTCGACTGGCCGATCTAAATTACGTTGACCTTTTATGAACTAATCTTCGACAAATATCATGACGTGATTTTCAAATAGTTTTGACTATTTACCGGGTATGCGGAACTATTGATCAGGCACGCGGAACTATTGACCAGGCACGCGGAACTATTGACCAGGCACGCGGAACTATTGCCCAGGCACGCCAAAACCCAGGTAATTAGTCAAAACTATAGAATATCAACCTATATAGGAAGTTGGGTAATACAATTATTTATTCGCCAACTTGAGTTGAGGGATATAACAAATACTTACCGAATGTAACTCTTTGCATGCTGGGAAATTTGTGGGCTATACATAGTTATTAAAGAGCAGACGACACTTATTATATTATAGTTTACTTCTCCCTGTAAATTTACATCATGAATATGTCTTGGGATTCATTAGAATTGTGTCCAGAGGGCGCAATTCTAATGAAATTCCAAGACATATTTTCAGATAGAAGCAAGAAAAAAAAAACTGTTGGTGTCGTTGTTTTCACCGCTAGCATGCCTCGGTTTAAACATGGTTTATGGCGAAATTGACTAAAATTGAGACTTTTTTTTTCTTTTCAGAAACGTCTGAAACTGGTAGAGTTGGTAGAATAACGATACCAGATACAATATAACGTATACATTAAACTCATTTATTGAATACAATTGGCTTTCATGGTGTATCAACACGGTGTAAAAAATCATAATACACGCGTTTAATAAATATGCAAATGAGCCCGCCATAGAAAATATGTTAGATAATCAGCACACCTTCAAACTATGATGATGTGCTTATGCAATAAATGTAATCTAACATTTGTGTTGGTTTAATATGATGTTTATTAACCTCGTTGACTGATTTCCCTGTGCCTCGTTTCTTATGAAATCAGTAAACGAGGTTAATAAATGTCATATTAAATAATCACTCCTCTATATACCCTTCATTGTCGACACGTCTAATATGCACATCCGACCAATTACTTGGCATGCGCATGCGCATGTGAATACCATACCCCCTACTCATTCCAAACGGCGGGCAAACATGGATACACTATCGCATGCGTTAATCCTGGCAGCATATGCCCATTTCTTTATTTTAAAATACTTGAAAATTGTGTTTGAAATAAAATTGCTTGATTGCGAATAGGAATTGTCAATAGATGTTCAGACACGTTGACAATCATGGTAAACGCAGGTGATTGTATAGTTGCATAAATAGGTGCGTGAATTCTTATGAATTTCCAGCCCCCGTAATGGGAGGCGTACGGGCTAGTGGAGATCAGTAGCCTATTTCACCAACATTGCAAAGTATACTTTTCTAGCAAAGTATACTTTGAGGGTGAAATTTTCAATTTTAGGATAAATTTATTAATTTTTATTATACTGAATTTATTACATAATCACACAATTTGGCTGTGATAATGCAATCAATTCAGTATAATAATTCTGCATACTTTTAATCATGAAATATATACAGTCGTTAGTTCTATATGAAATAACGCATTTCAGGAAAAATAAATGATTACTCCCTCAAAGTATACTTTGCTAGAAAAGTATTCTTTGCAATTTTGATGAAATCGGCTACTGGGGCCCGTTTCACTAAACTTCGTACGACTAAAATATCGTAAGTGCAAATTTAGGATCGTCTGGAAATTTCAATTGTTGCATTTGCATGTATTGAACATAGGCTGCATATGCTCAATAAATGTAAATCCAATAATTATTTACAAGATAAAAAGTGTTTATGTGAAATTTACAGACTATCATAATGTTGCACTTACGAACATTTTAGTCGTACGAAGTTTAGTGAAACGGACCCCTGTTGTGTTGTGTAAATAACATAACGTGCCCATAGGATTGTTTGGCCAAAGGGACATAACTACGCATGTACAACATGTAATAGTCAAGACTCATCAATGCTAATGTTTTTAACTCTTAGACCGCTACACACAACAATTGTCGTCTGCTGTTGCTTTTATATCTTGCCTTATTTCACAATAAAAACATGGTTTGACAGCACTTCAGAATCATTTCCAATCACCGGGAAATGATTCTGAAGTGCTGTCAAAGCATGTTGTAAATGATTGTAAAGTGCTGTCAAAGCATGTTTTTCATGATAAAGATGGAAAATAGAAAATAAACAGCAGACGACAAAGCGCGTCTGTTGTCAAAGAAAGTGAGAAATCACAAACACAGAGAGAGAGAGAGAGAGAGAGAGAGAGGAGAGAGAGAGAGAGAGAGAGAGAGAGAGACTGAGACAGACAGAGACAGACGGGATTGGACGGGACGGGGAGGGACGGGACGGGACGGGACTGGACTGTCTGGACTGGACGGGACGGGACAGGACGGGGACGGGGACGGGGACGGGGACGGGACGGGATGGGATGGGGACGGAACGGGACGGGACGACTGGACGGGACGGGACGGGACCGGGCAGACATACGGACAGGCAGGCAGGCAGGCAGGCAGGCAAACAGACTGGTTGGGTTGGGTTGGGTTGGGTGGTGATGAGGCGGAGATGAATATTTCTGCGTATGTGAGTAAACAATCATTCTTAGAAGTGGCTGTCTATAGTAATAAGTATACGTGGTATAGAGCCTAGTCCCTCGTCGATGTGTCTGACATTAATGTGAACACATATTGTTTCCGTGACGTGAATACGAAAGTACGGAGCCCCGCAGGGGACGTAGATTTTTTTTTTATTAATTCGTTCGCACAATAACAATTCGTTCCCTCAATTTAGCAATTCGTGCCCACGAAATAACAATTCGTTCCCTTCGTGGGAACTAATTGTTGATTCGAGGGAACGAATTGTTGATTCGAGGGAACGAATTGTTGATTCGAGGGAACGAATTGTTATATTGTGATTCGTGGGAACGGATTGTTATATCGTGGGAACGAAGTGACATTTCGTTGGAGCGAATTGTTAATTCGAGGGAACGAATTGTTACATCGTGGGAACGAATTGTTAATTCCACGGAACGAATTGCTAAATTGAGGGAACGAATTGTTATTTCGTGGGAACGAATTAATAAAAATAAATCCATGTCCCCTGCGGGGCTCCGTACGAAAGCATCCTATCCCGCAGTGTTCACATGTTATGCCCACAACCCGTTTCCTCAGGAACTACCCTACCGAATATTTAGATATAATTCCAACACAAACATATTTACACAATTCCCTAACATTTGATTGGTCCGTAGCAAGTCTCTGTCCAACATTTATATCCCAGTAAACTCCCATGCCGAACTACTTTCCGTAACCGTGAGGCGCAGTTAAAATAATTCTTAAGAAAACGGAAAATAAACACATTTCCTTGATGAATTTATTTCAAATGCTGGAATTATAAGGAATGAATGTCCAGTATTCCCGCGACTTTTCCAGGTTTATACCCCGATACATTCCACAAAAAGGCCATTCATTCCTATAGTGACTGGGAAAATGGGGCTTAGGACATATGTATGGAAGCGTCCTGGTGCCAATGCTAACATATTTATCTTCTTATTAGGAGTTATTAACTCCTAATTAGGAAATGATAATTCCTAATTAGGAGATACTATCTCCTAATTAGGACTTACTATCTCATAAGTATGACTTACTATCTCATAATTATGACTTACTATATCATAATTAGGACTTAGTACCTGCGAATTAGGACTTATTAGGACTTACTATCTCCTAATTAGAAGTTGGTATATCCTAATTAGGAGTTAGTATCTCATACTTTTGAGATAAAACATTTTTCAGCATTGACACAGATAGTAAGTCCTAATTAGGAGATAATAAATCCTAATAAGGAGATACTATCTCCTAATTAGGAGATAAAGCTATTTTAGCATTGGCACCAGGACGCTTCCATACATATGCGACCAGTCATACCTCAGACTAGCATATACATCCATACAGTCTGATCAGGACTAGCGGCACGTTTCACTAAACTTCGTACGACTAAAAAGTTCGTAACTACAAAACTACCATGTACAAGAAAGTTAGCATTGGCAGGCGATTTTGGGAAATCTTTGATGTATTTATTCAGATGTAATGATCGCTGAAAATGGTAGCATTCATGAACCGCGTTAATGTGTGAATTGAATTTATCGAAATCTTCGTACCAAACATGTGTGTCGTACGAAGTTTAGTGAAACGACCCCAGCATTTTTTTTGTTTTAATTAAATGTTTTTTATTCTCTTTGCTACATGTACATGTACAAACACAAGATATACAAAACAGTTCAATGAACAAAGTACATATATATGTCAGTTCATACGCATGGCTCCATTTCAATGAACAGTCTGAATAATAACGTATTGATGCTTGTCTACATGTAACATTGAGTTTTTTAAATAAATAATAGGGTTTTTATAGGGCGTTTGGGCAATGAGACTGTTAGGTCGTGTATTTTTATGAAAAAATAAAATAAAAAATACGTGAAAAAAAGGTTATCAAAATGTTATAACAAAAATAAAATATAGGAATGGACGTTTATTACATGTTTTGTGCTGATATAGGTATATCGATACACATAGCAGGTGAATGTTTACGTATTAATTTCCATAAAGTCACTCCATTTTGAATGGAAAATATCTAGTTTATCCTTGATAGTGGCGATAGTCTCTTCTATTATTATTGTTTGCTTCAGATATATTTTAAAACGGCCTATCGATGGTTGCGTTTCATCATATTTGCACTTAAAAATAAAATATTTTGCTAGAAGAATTAAAAAGCTGATAAGCATTGTTTTATTTTTGCAGTCAACCCTCACGTTACAAAATGATATGTTTTCATATGTTAAATTACTATTGTAGTCTAACCTACTTGTTTGCAATAGCAGGTTGATATCCGACCAAAAAGGTTGTATGACGTTGCATTCCCAAAACATATGCTTATTTGAATCCACATTCATATGACAGAATTCACATAAGTTAGATGGTTTTAATTTGCATTTGAATAGAAAGGCATTGTTTGGAATTAGTCTCATCAAATATTTGTACTGAAATGCTCTAAGTTTTGTACTTATTGTGCTTTTATATGACAAAGAAAAAATGTATTTCCATTCTATATCTTGTTTATTTAGTTCGTTTCCCATTTGATTATATGTTTTTGTTGTGCTAATCTTGATTTTTCTAATCTGTATATTATATACTATTTTATTTATATGCTTCGATGACGAACATAAATTTATTGCATATTTGGGCGTTTCATTAGTCAATGGCTCGGTTTTCATTTCTAGTTTCCATTCGGTTTTAATTTTACTTAATAATTTTGTAATACTTCAAAAAATCTCCAGTATTTATGTTATATATATTTTTCATATCGTCGAAGCTATAAAAGTCTTTTATTCTAAAATCATATATGTGTTTTAAATACATAATACCTTTATCATACCATTCTTTATAGAATATAGTTATATTTCTTTCATTTTTTATGTTTGAGTTATGCCACAAAATTTCATGTGATATGTTAGCACATGAATGATTAAAATTTACTTTGCACCAAGATGTTAGTATATTGTTTAGGAACGTATATTGTTTTACAAGATGTTTGGTGTTTAGATTGCATTTAAATAGTATATCACCACCATATGTATTTAGTTCCTTATTGTATGCAAGTTTTAACTGACTCTGTTTACCCTTTGAACGTTTTATCCATGAACAGTTAAGTGAATTGATAAATGCATGGATATTAATCATTTTCAATCCACAATTTTCATAGCTTTGAATTATAGTTTTTCGTGCTATTTTATCAGGGAAAGTTATACATCAAATCATTGATGTGTTTGATTGTTTCTTCAGCGGGATTCTCAAGCACTGTTAATGGGTATATTAATTTAGGTAACGCGAAGGTCTTTAAAACAGTTATTTTGCCAATTAATGTCAAGTTCCATTTTTTCCAGTTTATTAAACAGTTTTGAAATGACTTAATTTTTGGTATTAAGTTTAATTCATGTAGCCGTGTTTTGTTGTTTGTGAATATTATTCCAAGGGTTGATGCATGGTCGTTTAACCAAGTATATTGCTTGTTGTTACACCATGGACTTGGGTTATGTCTAAGCCACCCGATTTTTAGTGCTGTGCAATTTGACTTATTTAGTTTTAGACCAGATATTAGTGCGAAAGTGTCTAGTGTATGTATTAGTTCCTTAAATGATATTTCCGATCCATCCAGCGTAAAGCTTGCATCGTCTGCAAATAATGTTTGTTTTATTTCATTTTCACCTAAAAATATAAACCTTTAATCTCTACATTTGCGTTTATTTGTCTAGATAAAAGTTCTATGCAAATAATAAAAAATATATGCTGATAGCGGACAACCTTGTCTGACACCTTTTTTAATACTGAAAAACTTTGATAGATTACCATTATTCGAAACACAACTTTTTGCATCTTTATAGAATAGAGATATCCATTGTATTAGTGAATTACCAAAGTTAAGATTGTTGAGACACTTACTTATAAATCTATGGTCTAAGCTGTCAAACGCTTTCTGCAAATCTGCAAAAAATATTAGATCTGGTGTATTGTTTTCATTTGCTTCATTTATTAGTTCCATAAGTGTTCTTACATTTTCTCCTATATATCGACCTTTTATAAAACCAGTTTGATTCATGTTTATTATTGTGTTTAATACCTTTTTTATTCTATTACCTATAACTTTTGTTGCAATTTTATAGTCTACATTTAATAGCGAAATTGGCCTCCAATTATCGATTGAAAGAGTGTTTTTATCTTTTTTTGGCAGTAACGTAATGATTCCTTGTTTTTGCATTTCAGTTAGAGATCCATTTTCGTATGAGTAATTAATCGATTTTATGTAGTGCTTTTTTATGTCATTCCAGTATAGCTTGTAAAATTCGGCAGTTAGACCATTTGATCCTGGGCTTTTCATGTTTTTCATTTCCTTTATTGCTGTTACACATTCATATTCATTAATGTAACCCTCACAAGACTGTTTTTCGTTTTCGTTTAGTTTAGTTTGTGGTCAATGAAGTTGAAAAATGTGTCGTTAGTGTGATTTATATTATTATCTTCTTCATAAATATGCATATAATAGTGTTGTACATGGTTTAGAATATCTGTTTGGTTGTTTTCCAGTGTCCCATTTATAATTAGTTGTTTAATTGTTTTTGCTTCGCTTCTTTTCTTTTCCAAGTTTGTAAAATATTTCGTTTTTTTTTTCTGACCCTTCAACCCATTCAGCCTTTGATCTTAATAGTATGCTTCTCGTTAATGATTTCACTAAGTTTATTTTTTTCGACATTTAATTCGTCTAATATATCTGGATTGTTTGGGGCATTTGCTAAGTTTTGTTCTACCCTTTTTATATTAAGTTCTATTTCTTGTTCATTTGCTCTATCTTACCCCAGCAGTCTTTGCAATTTAGTTATTGAAGCATCTGCCACGCTTAGAACTAACCTATACTATATGTATCTGTGACTGAAGAAATGGGGCTTATGGGTTTTGCGACCTGTGTAGATCCAGATCAGCCTGTGCATCGGCACAGTCTGATCAGGATCTGCACTGTTCGCCATTCCACCAATGAAACAACCATCGTGCTTCTAAGAGACAATACTATACTGTTACCCGGGACCCGTTTCACTAAGCTTCGTACGACTAAAATGTTCGTAAGTGCAAATTTAGAATCGTCTGGAAATTTCAATTGATGGATTTACATTTATTGAGTATAGGCTGCATATGCAGCCTATGCTCAATAAATGTAAATCCAATAATTGTTTACAAGAAAACATTGTTAACGTGAAATTCACAGACTATCATAATTTTGCACTTACGAACATTTTAGTCGTACGAAGCTTAGTGAAACGGCCCCCAGGTTACAGGAATGTGTTATTTGATCAGGAGCTACACTGGTCATAATTATGCCCCATTTCCCCAGTCACGACCACATAATACATTGTATCCTTATCAGATGGTATCATGTACATGTATATACATGTACATGGTGTTCCCAGCAGATAACGACTTACTGTCTGTTCCATAGTTTACTGCCGACGAACTTTTGGTCATTAAACACATTAAATCCCAAAAATATTTAAATGTAAGTATTTTTCATCAATAAGAAAAAGGTCACCCTGTCCAAAAATAATTATTTGAGGAAATTCCACCAAATATTGATTTTTTGACAGATTTTCAAAATATATCTTTTGTTTTCTTAGGTACATCATTTACAAGCTACCTAGCGACGTTTCCGAGTCAATTTTCGACTCTTCCTGCAGCTGCTTCAGCTTCTTTTGCCCCATGTTAAATTCCCATAGGAAGGTCTTATTTTTTTTCGCAATAAAATCAATATTTTATGGAATTTCATCAAATAAAAAACTGGTTATTGATGAAAAATTACTTACATTTAAATAGTTTTTAGATTTAATGTGCTTAACCCTTTGAACCCGAAATCACGCTATAGCGGTTTATGCAAACAGTGCAGATCCAGATGAGCCGGCTCGTAACGAGCCGTCTCATCAGGATCTGCACTGTTTGAAAGTAATTTTCATATTTTTGAGAACAACAAATACCCCCTTTTTATAAATGGAATAGTCTGAAAATCATTTTGCGATGATTGGATTGGTTGCAAAATTAACATATCGCAGCCCTTTCAGTTACCTAGCGGTGAAATGGTTAATAACCAAAAGTTCGCCAGCAGCAAAACGTGGAACAGTAGGCAACATAGATTACACCCCATACCCGTAAACACTGTGCGACTGTGTCTGGAGAAATGGTGTTCATGATATATGTCACCAGTGCAGGCTGCATGATTCCGCAAGCGGATCTGGGGACCGTTTCACTAAACTTCGTACGACTAAAATGTTTGTAAGTGCAACATTATGATAGTCCGTAAATTTCACATTAGCAATGTTTTATTGTAAACAATTATTGGATTTACATTTATTGAGCATAGGCTGCATATGCAGCCTATGCTCAATAAATGTAAATCCATCAATTGAAATTTCCAGACGATCCTGAATTTGCACGTTTAATGAAACGGCCCCCATGAGTTAGGCAGGTCTGTGATTGGGGAAATGGGGCTCATGTCATTTGTGTAGCATATTTCACCAAATTGTATACTTATCTTGCTCAGTACACTTTTAGGGAGAAATTTAAGATAAATTTATTTATTTTTTATTTTACTGAATTTATTACATTATCACAGCCATTTTGGCTGTGATAATGTAATAAATTCAATATAATAATTCTGAATACTTTTAATAATCAAATATATGCAGTCATTAGTTCTATATGAAATAATGCATTTCGGGAAAAATAAATGATTACCCCCTCAAACTATACTTAGCTAGATATGTATGCTTAGCAATTTTGGTGAAACAGGCTACTGCCAGTGGGCAGTCTAGCTCTCAATCAGCTGGCGAACTCCTGCATCCAGATAAGGATATACTGTTTGTTAATCGTATGGACACATATTTCACTGAATGGCGAACAATGCAGACCTTGATCAGACTGCGCAGTCTGGTCTGGGTCTATACTGGTCGCATTAGCCATAAGCCCCATTTATCCAGTCAGATCCACATACATATATGGACTCACCAGTTCACTCGTGTGCGACTCTGTATGGCTGGGACTTGTCTGGAGCGAGAGACGTCTCGTCGACTGTATGGATTCCCGTCTTGCTGACTGTAGGGATTCCCGATTTGCTGACTGAAGGGATTCCCGTCTTGCTGACTGTATGAATTCCCGTCTTGCCGACTGAAGGGATTCCCGTCTTGCTGACTGTGTGGATTCCCGTCTTGCCGACTGACTGGATTCCCGTCTTGCCGAGTGTAGGGATTCCCGTCTTGACGACGGCAGGGATTCCCGTCGGGCCGATTGAAGGGATTCCCGTCGTTTCCGCCTCATCTCGATTATGCTCTGTCTGTGCGCGAGACTGCCAGCCACCGCCCCTTTCCTTATGAACATAGACATGTCCCTGGATCACACTTGTGTTTAATTCCGTCGTTTGCGATTTAAGTCAATATCGTAAATCCCCTTTTCTTGTATGTCTTGAAACTACCGTATACTGTCTAAATAGAGAAATCCAATATGTTTAAACTTTTTTTTTTAAATTTAATCCGACTTGTGATAGTATGCCATGTATGGAAGCGTCCTGGTGCCAATGCTAAAATATCTTTATCTCCTAATTGGAGATACTAACTCATAATTAGGAGATAATAAGTCCTAATTAGGAAATGTTTTCTCCTAATTAGGATATATTAAGTCCTAATTAGGAGATATTAAGTTATAATTATGATATAATAAGTCCTAATTAGGAGATAATAACTCCTAATTAGGAGATACTAAGGCCTAATTAGGAGATAGTATCATACGAAGTTTAGTGAAACGGACCCAAGTTGTTCTAAGTCCGCCCGATTTAGATTTACATATATTAAACAAAATAATTGTATTCAAGTCACAGTTTCGCTTTCACTCGACGTTCATGCAGTGTATATGTCCTTAGAATTACGCCTTTGTTGCATTGTTGCAATTCGCCGATATTGATTGCTAAACCGAGTTTCTATAAATGACGTTGTAAAATTCACGAAATATTCACGAGCTCTGAATTTTGTGTATTTTTTTTTATATTTCATATTATAAAGTATGTATGTCTGCATTAAGCCATTAATAGTTGCGTGAGCATAAATTTGCATTACAATTTCCCATTCTTTATACACGTACATATATCTGTAATCATCCACAGATATGTTGCTGTTTATTTTGTCAATATATTATTTATTCACTGTTGGATATAACATGTACGTATTATAATGTTTAAAATGGAATACACATTGCCTGACTATATGGTACATGTATATTGAATGGCTACATTTTAGTGGATATCCACACACATGTTTACTATTAACCCTTACTACGCTGAATTAAGTCGTCTGCTGGAAATGTTTTATTTTCAATATTTCTCGACAAAAACCTGGTCTTGACAGCACATGAGAATCGTCTCCAGTGAAGACGATTCTCATGTGCTGTCAAAACCAGGTTTTTGTTAAGAATTAAAGCAAAAATGAAAAACAGCAGACGGCAATTTCCGTCAACAGCGTAGGAAGGGTTAACTTCAACGTGTGTACGACGTTGGTTTATTCCCGCACATTAATATTTACACTGTCCTTACATTCATAATGGAACCGCCCATTCAAGGTTTATATCCCAGTAAATTACATTATCCCCACGTGATGTCGTCGCGCGACGTTGTTAATTCGTTAAAGTTTATTTGACGTCAAAATACATGACGTTCATCGTCGTTGTCAATAACGTCACACTATTGACCGGCAAAGTTGCTGTTCCAGCAATTGTGGCAAAATGACGTAAAACAAGACTATTCTTAATTTTAACGCCATATTTGCGTATTTACATGTTTGAATCTATCAGAAAATGCAGTGTAAAAATAAGTAATAAAACCATGGGCTGTTGTGTTTACTGCGGTCCATACATTTGGTATATTTAAAATTTGCGAGGAGTCATTCCACGCTCTTTAAACAGACCAAATGTATTTTACACCCCAGTAAACGCAATACCCCATGGTTTTATTCCTTAAATACAAAAAGACCACATACTTATCTAGTTCAGCCATATATTGTATGAGTTGTTACCATAATTACCGTTCGATATAACATGACAACACCTGGGCCCGGTTGCTCAAAACCTCTGTTAGCTTAGCAGACTGTTAAATCCTTAGCAATGCTAAGGATTTAACATTCTGTTAAGCTAACAGAGGTTTTGAGCTACCGGGCCCAGGCAGTTTGTTGTTGTTCAGAATTAATATTCCAACTGGCAATCATTTCATTTCTATGTAACATACAAACGTATTTGGTATGTAAAAGTATATCACAATTCCAACGGTGTACAATGTAGTGTTGTTTCAAATTCGTATTAACACACATTTAAATAAGTTCTAAGTCAATATTGTATTAAATTAAATTTCTTATTTGTGTCAATGTTGAAATACTTACAAGACCAAATCTAAGACGCAATCCAATTACTTTCTATGTTCACGTCGACAAAATAATGAAATCCTTAATATGAAAACCGGCCTATATGTAGCACGCTACTTCAACAACACTGATGCTTATTTAGTTTCCCACCAATGTAGCCCCATTGAGCCTGCGCAGTCTGATCTGAGCCTACATCGTACGTTATTGCGTTGCGCGAACATACATCATACATGGGGTCTGTTTCACTAAACTTCGTACGACCAACATGTTCGTAAGTGCAAATTTAGGACCGTCTGGACATTTGAATTGATGGATTTATATGTATTGAGCATAGGCTGCATATAAATCCAATAATTGTTTACTAGAAAACATCGTTAATGCGAAATTAAACTAGAATAATGTTGCCCTTACGAACATTTGAGTCGTACGGAGTTTAGTGAGAGATATTGTTACACCCGTACAAGGCTGCAGGTGTGCACTAGATTTTTACGAGTTGCACGGTGTAAACAAAATCATACAAGACACGTTTCTGTCATGAATATATGATTATTGTCGTTCTAGGGCATTGCTATCATGTTTCATTGTCTTTCATGATTTATGAGACAAGTCATAGAGAATAGTAGGCTAGTGCCGTGAATGGGAAAAAATATCTGGCAATGCTTAGGAAATAGGATGGGCGAGGCTCTGCCGAGCAAATCCCGTTTCCGTGCCGCGCCAGATATTTTTCGCATTCACGGCACTAACCTACTATTCTATTTATCCCGTCAACACCTACAAATTGCTTTTAAATGCAAAAAAATAACCCCAGTCACCGCAATTATTCATACGCAGTGATTAGGTCGTATTGACAGGATATCAAAAATGTTTCACGGCACATACGCACTGTGTTGACGGGATAAATGTGATTTTGTACACAAGAAGATGTGCGATTTCTTTCATGAAAACTATTTACAGAAACTGCAATATGTTCTTTAAATTACGTCGAAAGTTGACGAAATGTTCATGTCAAATGCGGAATTCTATTCCGCATTTGACCTGAACATTTCGTCAACTCTCGACGTCATTTACGGAAGATGTCATAAATATTGTTCACGAGATATCGCACATATTCTTAGGTACAAACTCGCATGGCTCGTCTCATATGAATAGAATAGAATAATCTTTTATTGCTTAAGCCATGCTGGCTCTTGAGCACAATAGTAATTAACAAACATACACGTATCTAGCTAGGTTTCAGAGCCAATTTCCAAAAATAATAGTTTTTTGACTCCTCCCACAACTCCTCTACCTCTTTTTCCCCCATGTTAAATTCCCATAGAGAAATCAATTTTTCGTAATAAAATCAATATTTGACCAAATTTCACGAAATAAAAAGAAGGCTCATTCTTAAATTTTCCCTTAATTTAATATTATCGAAAAAACTATTGTTTTTGGTTTGTTTATATGGCCGTACAATTTGGGCAGCTTTCGCGAAACAGACAGTACGTACTCGTATTTTTCTACAGCATGTATCTTTTCTGTTTATTGTAACCTGGTAACGATGAGTGTAATATACACGCCATTCATTATCGACACCATTCCTGGCACTGCTTTCGTTACCACTAAAGGCACCTTGTTCCAGATAAGCATAGACATTGATGAAACAGAAAGAAATCGTTTAATTTTAGATACGTATCAGCAGGGCTCCAGATAAGGAATTAGTAATTGAGTAAATGAGTATTGTCACTCCGTAATTTCTGAAGCAATTGGTTATTTAAATATTTTAATTGGGTAAAATAAAAGCACACTACTGTTTACACATCAACAGACAGCAATTATTGAATAGTCTGCTTCGAAATTAAAACATGTTTTGGCATTTAATTAGAATTGTCTCCTTGGAGACAATTCTAATGTAATACCAAGATGGGTTTTCATGGAAAATAAGAAAAAATATGCTATATCTGTTTTCTGCAGCATGTTAAAGATCCACAAATATTTAATTGCTTTTTGATACTCGCTGCTTCTGATTTCAATTGGGTTTTTGGCAATTTTAATTGGGTTTTAAGCAAATACTCAGCTTATCTGCAGTTCTGGTATCATATTTCTGAATCCAATTGTACCTACTGGAGAACCTCTCTAAACCGGACACCCTAGCGACCCCCATTGTGTTTAATTTAGATGGGTTTAACTGTAGTGTATTGTATAGTCGTGTATGGTCATATATGCAAATTACAAAATACCGTTTGTGGAGTGCTTAATCAGAGTGGAACCTCTATAAACCGGACACCATGGGATGTCCCCAGGGTGTCCGGTTTATAGACGTTCCACTGTATAAGCCACCCAGAAAAAAGATCGGAGATTGCTAAAAAAAATTGTATAATACTACAAAATAACTAGCGTTGTACACACTATATATATGAACCATCATTCTGTATTTGGTGGCCATTTTGAAAATCAATATCGTGGTCGTAAGAAGTAATATGAAAACTATACAACAGCTGGCCTCAAGGTACATGATCACGTGGTTACAACAACAACAACGTCGCCCATTCCAAAGTATGTATTATTTGATATTTTCCTTAATATGCAACGGATTTTGATAAAATATGGCGCAGCAAACGCGTCTTCATGAGCTGCATTTAGTGGTCTATGGAGTTTGGCACGGAGACACGGAAATCGATTCTTCGCAAAAACGACAGAAGTTTGGGCGAAAATACAGTGACCACCAAATGCAGCTTAACAAGATGCGTTTGATGCGCCATATTTCATCACAATCAGTTACGTAATAAGGACACTATAAAAGAATACGTACTTTGAATCGGTACTTGTTGTTGTTAGTACCACGTGGTCATACACCTTGGGCCTGGTATTTCTAGATGGATGACGAACTAGTCCTGAATGTTGCTACTTTTGTAGACAATAATGCATTGTCCTAAAGAATTATAATTGCAATAAGATTGCCTTGCCATATCCGTGTAGAGATTGTAACACGAGTGATGATTGAAAATGGTATTATTAAAGGTACATGCCCACTCAGTAGGCACAAACTGTTCTTATATGAATTAAATAAGTGAATAATTGTGTCACTATTCTACCAGTTCTAAAAATTACTAGTGCTCGCTATACAGATATAATCATTTAGTAATATTTATTTTACTGATAGTGACGCGCGGTGGTATCAGGCTATTTTCACATGCAAATGAGGCATGGTATTTTTTAATTATTTATACTAATTAAATGCGTCACTTGAAAAAATAATATTTTCGACTGATTATTAAGTATGATCATTGCACATCAAAAAATAAATATAGAAAATAAATAGTAATGTCCCTTAACGTTTTAAGGAAACACGGTTATCGCCCCTGATATCAGTGTGGAAAATTACCTCGGATATAAAATCTTTAATAATGTCAATCAATACGTGGGGTAATGGTGAATGAATTTTATTTTGCCAGAAAATGTCTCAGATGATATCTCTGTGTAACATTGTGTGCCTACTGAGTGGGCATGCACCTTTAAAACCAGTTTACTGCTTTCCTAAGACGCGAGACTCTGCATACCCACAGAGACATGCATTGGAACTGCTCTTATATTATAGGAATGAATGGCCTTTTTGTGGAATTTATCGGGGTATAAACTTGGAAAAGTCGCGGGAATACTGGCCTTCGTCCAGAATTCCCGCGACTTTTCCAAGTTTATATCCCCGATAAATTCCACGAAAAGGCCATTCATTCCTTATAATTCCAGCATTTGAAATAAATTCATCAAGAAAATGTGTTTATTTTCCGTTTTCTTAAGAATTATTTTAACTGCGCCTCACGGTTACGGAAAGTAGTTCGGCGTGGGAGTTTACTGGAATATAAATTTCGGACAGACACTTGCTACGGGCCAATCAAATGTTAGGGAATTGTGTAAACATTTTTGTGCTGGAATTATTATGCCGTATATAGCGTGTTTTCGATTGACATACGGGTATAATTCCAGCGCAAAAATATTTACACAATTCCCTAACATTTGATTGGTCCGTAGCAAGTCTCTGTCCAAAATTTATATCCCGGTAAACTCCCATGCCGAACTACTTTCCGTAACCGTCCGGCGCAGTTAAAATAATTATTAAGGAAACGGAAAATAAACACATTTTCTTGATGAATTTATTTAAAATGCTGGAATTATAAGGAATGAATGGCCTTTTTGTTGAATTTATCGGGGATATAAACTTGGAAAAGTCGCGGGAATACTGGACGAGGCCTTCCGGCCTTCGTCCAGTATTCCCGCGACTTTTCCAAGTACATTGTATATACCCCGATAAATTCCACAAAAAGGCCATTCATTCCTTATAATGTATTACACTATAGTAGTATGGAGTTGCATCGCGTTCTGACATTTCCAAAGCCCATTTCACGTGATAACGTAATACAACAATAATGACCTTACATGAGTGACGACTTAATATGATATTTATAAAACGAGTTTACCGATTTCATAAGAAACGAGACTATGTCGAGTTTCTTATGAAATCAGTCAACGAGTTTAATACATTTCATACGTTAGATTGTAGTTATTGCAAGAGCATTGCGCAATACGTTGATCCTATATCAATGTGCATGATCACGTGGTTACAACATCAACAACAATGGCTGAAAGTGTTGAAAGCGCGCCCACTCAAAAGTAAGTATTATTTGATATTTTCCTTAATAGGCAACGGATTTTTATCAAATATGGCGCAGCAAATGCGTCTTCATGAGCTGCGTTTGATGGTCCCGGGAGTTCGGCACATACTTATGTCGTTTTTGCGAAGAATATATTTCCGTGTCTACAGGCACGGAAATCGATTCTTCGCAAAAGCGACATAAGTTTGGGCCAAAGTTCCGAGACCACCAAATGTAGCTTAACACGACGCGTTTGATGCTCAATATTTCATCAAAATCCGTTACATTTATAAGGACAAAATAAAAGAATACGTACTTTGAATCGGAGGGCGTCTGGAAGTTGCAGTACTTGTTGTTGTTGTTGTAACCACGTGACCATACACCTTGTATATGGACCACATGACATGTTGTCTGCAGCGGCCTCATTTACATATTTATTACACTAGTGTATTATGATTTTAACACACTGTGTTATTGAACTGTGAAAGCACTTTTGTATGCAATAAGTTCATTTATCCCATCAACACAGTACGTATGTACCGTGAAACACGGTGCCGTGAAACATTTTTGATATCCTGTCAATACGACCTAATCACTGCGTATGAATATGTGCGGTGGCTGGGGTTATATTTATTGCATTTTGAAGCTATTTGTAGATGTTGACTGGATAAATAGAATAGTAAGTTAGTGCCGTGAATGGGAAAAAATATCTGGCGCGGCACGGAATCGGGATGTGCTCGGCAGAGCCTCGCCCATCCCGTTTCCTAAGCCTTGCCCGATATTTTTTCCCATCACGGCACTGACCTACTATTCTCTATCTATTTTCCTTATTTCTGAACCAAAGTATATGTTGTGACCACTCATTTGAACCGTCTCGGCGAGACGGTTCAAATGAGTGGTCACAACATATACTTCTGATGAGAAATAAAGAAATTCTTGAGCCTTGCCGGATATTTTTTCCCATCACGGCACTGACCTACTATTTTCTATAACGTTGCTGCATCACCGTCTGTACATTATCGCCTCCGCTAATCTTGTCAATACGTGTCAATTTCTTATTTCAAAATATTTGAATATTGTTGTTGAAATCAAGCAGCTTTATTGCTACAACTCATGCTCAGACAATCAAATTGCTTGCTTGCGAGTTTGCATTGCCAACATATGTTCAGAAACGTTGACACTCTGTGAATATTGTGTCGGAAACAAGCAGCTTGATTGTCTGAGCCTGAGCTGTGCTACAGCTGAGGCTCAGACAATCAAACTGCTTGATTGCGAGTTGGCATTGCCAATAGATGTTCAGGAACGTTCATAATCTGGCCAAGATTAACGCAGACGGTTGTTTGATTGACTATCGACGTCGTTAAGCGACAATGTCGACTTAGTCACGTAACATATTCCACTGGCATAAGAAAATATGACGTCACCACTCCTATAGAATGTGTATCACGAAACATATAACCGTCACATTACGGCTTATAATTCTTAAATATATCATTATATATTCATGATCCTGGTGCCAATGCTAAAATATATTTTTATCTTCTAATTAGGAGATACTAACTCCTAACTAGGAGATAGTAACTCCTAATTAGGACTTAGTATCTCCTAACAAATACAATATCTGCTAAAAAACATGTATCTCCTTTTATACTAACTCCTAATTAGGAGATAGTAAGTCCTAATTAGGATATAGTAAGTCTTAATTATGATATAATAAGTCCTAATTAGGAAATAATAACTCATACTTAGGAGAGATGTATCCTAATTAGGACTTAGTATCTCCTAAATAGGAGTTAGTGTATCCTAATTAGGGTATCTCTTAATTAGGAGATACTAAGTCCTAGTTAGGAAGGAGATAGTATCTCCTAATTAGGAGTTAGTATCTCATAATTAGGAGATACATATATTTTAACATTGGCACCAGGAATCTTCCATATGATCCAATATTGACGTTATTAACACTAAATACCTCCTAAATTACTATAATATTCCACTGGCGTTAGGAAATATATGACATTTAATAAGGCATACCATTTCAGGCGATATAATATCCTCGTTTTAGATTCCCATATGCGACGGTATATGATATCATATTAACGTCGTAACGTGATCATCTCAACGCACAACAATACAAAATGAAAGGTTGCTACGTGTTTTCCCAAGGCGACAAAGGATTACTATATCCCTGTCAATTGTCTTTAAAACCGTCGCCACCATTAACACTTTCGCCCCTAAGCAACTATCATCGACTCTTCCTTGCTTGTTTCTGAGGCTATTCGATTAGTCAAGAAATTGGTAACGTAAAACGAACGCTGACGTATTTACAAACACTGTGGAACCAGATGAGCCGGTTCGAAACGAACCGGCTCATCTGGTTCTACATTGTTTGCCAATGTTGGCGGAATAGCGTGTTGAACGAGTCTGTAATAAGTGTATGTCTGCCCTTGTATGTGTATCTATGTGGGAATGACACGAAATTGTCGAAAGGCGTTAATGTCTGTGAAATGGAAAGTGCTATACCTAATGCACCGTACAATTCCAGAATACTAGCAGACAAACGGACATTAATGTATAAAACACGTTAGAAAACAGCAGGGCTCTGTGAAAATTGTACATACATGAAAGATCAGACAAATGTGACTGTCATTGTAGATATGGGGCTTATGAGATTTGTGCCCGATGTAGCTCCTGATCAAAATGACACACTAATGAAGAGAGATAACGATATGTTGGTTGTTAGAAGCATGGATGGTGTTTTGTTTCATTGATGGAAAGAACAACTGGTCGCAAAACACATTATCCCCATTTCTCCAGTAACAGCCACAAATGAGAAAATGAGACAACGTTGGCATAGCCGGCAGTGTATTAACCTATTAATATCTTCATATCCAAGGTGCATGATCACGTGGTTACAACAACAACAACGTCGCCCACTCCAAAGTAAGTATTATTTGATAGTTTTCTTAATATGCAACGTATTTTGATGAAATATGGCGCAGCAAACGCGTCTTCATAAGATGCATTTGTTGGTCCAGGGAGATTGGCACAGACTTATGTCGTTTTTGCGAAGAATCGATTTCCGTGTCGGAGAAAATACAGAGACCACCAAATGCAGCTTAACAAGACGCGTTTGGTGCTCCATATTTCATCAAAATCCGTTACGTAATAAGGACAATATAACAGAATACGTACTTTCAATCGGATGGATTCTGGAAGTTTCAGTACTTGTTGTTGTTATTAGTACCACGTGATCATACACCTTGATATCGCGGGAGCGAGGATTGGTGACTATGGATATATATTACAAGGTGTGGGATCACGTGGTTTCCGAACGGCATGACGTCATGTTTTTTTTAGATGCGTTTACAGTATATTTCCTTTACTATCTCTCTAATGGAATGACATATTTTTATGAAATATACCGCAACAAATGCAGTAAACGTTGTCCTTTATTGTATAGGCGGCTTTTATCTCATAATTCTGTCGTTTTGACGAAGAATCGGTTACCGTAAATGTAAATAAAAACCAGAGCACGTGAATGAAAGAAATAAACGGTACTCGATTCTTTGTGAAATTTAAAAGTTATTGTAAATAACTTTCAGAGCACCCATAAAACACATATGCCATCGTATTTGGTGCGCTACATATCATCAAAATCCGTCCGTTTGTTAGGAAGATCTTAATGAAAATCTACTGTAAAAATGATGTCACAGATTACGTCGCGTCGGAAAATCGGATTCGGAAACCACGTGATCCCACACCTTGTACATTACATGCTACCCAGTGATTTACCGTGGCTCTGGAGGAGTTTATTTCCTTGAAGGATATATTTCCTCCTAGAAGTTCGCGAGACATACTTGATGTCACGTTTTGACGTCATTTCCGGCGATGAAACAACACATACGCTAACGTCAAAATTGTCAATTTAATTTGACAACGTTATAAGCTGGTCTAAGAGCAACTTTCACATTTTCGCAGAGCATGTAATATACAATTCGTCGCAATGTGATATATAAGAGCAACTGTAAGCCTCTATGGTGATTGGTAGAAATACGACAGTGACGTCAGAGCGGTGTCTATAGCTGTTACGTCACGTTTTCCAGATGGCTGAAATGGCGTTGCCTGGAAATGTAGATGTATCGTTAAAGGCACGGGGGGCCGTGTCACTAAACTTCCTACGACTTGGTACAAAATTAGTATATCCTGTAAATTACACATTACCAATGTTTTCTTCAACAATTATTGGATTTACATTTATTGATTTTTTTGTTAAGAATTAAAGGAAAAATGAAAAACAGCAGACAGCAATTTCCATCAACAGCGTAGGAAGGGTTAACAACGGTAACACATTCCCTCCCTCAATTAACTAAAGACATAGACAAGGTGTTTGATCACGTGGTACTAACAACAACAACAAGTACCGATTCAAAGTACGTATTCTTTTATAGTGTCCTTATTACGTAACGGATTTTGATGAAATATGGCGCATCAAACGCGTCTTGTTAAGCTGCATTTGGTGGTCTCCGACACGAAAATCGATTCTTCGCAAAAACGACATAAGTCGGTGCCAAACTCCATAGACCACCAAATGCTGCTCCATATTTCATCAAAACCCGTTGCATATTAAGGAAACTATCAAGTGGGCGATGTTGTTGTTGTTGTAACCACGTGATCATGCACCTTGATAGACTACTTACATTAATGCCTTATATAACGAGCTTCCAGTCTCTCTCTCCATGTCTATGATTTAAGCCTTTTAACACTTGAGACCTATATCGTAATATTTGCAAACGGTGTAGATCCTACTGAGCATCATCTCCGACCATGACAATGAAACTCATCCAAAATATTATCAAGTGTGTTTTCTTGGTGTCCGGTTTAGAGGGGTTCTACTGTATTTTTTTAATTTGTACAAAATGACACCTTTTTTTTTTGCATAATGACACGGTCTCAACATAAAACCAGTCCAGGTGAGATAATTAGGGGTGAAAAGATAAATGTTATCTGTATAGCATGCAGAGTTATTACTCACGTGATCACAGGCCGGCGGTAAGTCAAAGACGCCGACTTTGGTGCTGTTCCAGATCATGTTGGAATAGATCCAATTAGTTACTACCATATTCTCTGAAGCATAACAAATAACAAGGTAATGTATTTGTGCCAGTGACTTGAGAAATGCGACTAATGGGTTTGCGATGTAAACGTGGAGACGTGGTATGATAATTATTACAAGCGTGGTGATGGTTTAGTTTAAACGAATATCAAGAAATAGAAATTAAAACAGATTACCCCAATGTTAAGTTTGTGAAAGCAGTGTGACCTTGACCTTGGAATTAGCGGGGTCCGATGGTCGTATATTTGGTATGGCATGATAGAGAACCATTAGAGGAAGGCATATGCGAAGTATTAAGAAGTGGCGTGAAAGGAAATTATAACAAATTTTCCCCAACGTTAAAGTTTGTGAACACACTAAGACTGTAACCTTGACATTTGGTGTTAGCGGGGGTCTGAGAGTCATGGATTTGGCAAGGCATGATAAGAGAACCATTAGAGGAAGGAATGTCTAAAATATCAATATGTTGCGTGACAGGAAACAGACGTTATAACCAGTTTCCCCAATGTTAAGATTATGAAGGCAATACTAATGTGTGACCTTGACCATGGGGCTAGCGGGGGTCTGAAGGTCGTGCATTTGGCATGGCATGATAGAGAACCATTAGAGGAAGGCATGTGTAAATAGGAAATATAAAGTATAACACGGAAATAGAAAGTATAACAAATTTCCCCAATTTTAAGTGTTCAGATTTTTGAAGCCGGACAGACAGACGGACGGACAGACGCTGACCATGACACCGGGGGTATGGCATAAGCACTCCGTCCTTCGGAAGGCGCGCTAAAAATCGTAAAATATGAAACATTTCATGCGGAATTCTACGGTGGCACAGAGGGGACATGGAAATATTTTTTACTATTGCGTGCGCACGCAATAGGGTAATAGCTATCGCGTGCGCACGCAATAGCTATCACGTGTGCACGTGATAGCTATCGCGTGCGCCCGCAATAGTAAACAATATTTCCATGTCCCCTCTGTGCCACCGTAGAATTCCGCATTTGCTCTGAACGTTTCGCTTAACTTTCGCATAAATGTATTAGGTACAAACACACTACCTCGCTTCCACGACATAGAATCTCTTTCCCACGAGATAGGATCTCGTTCCCAAGATTTAGCTATCTCGTTCTCACGACATGGTCAGCCAATCAAAAGGTAACACCATTGTCTTTCAAGATGGTGTGGAGTATTATATGTTATTCTATTGGCTGATTATGTAGCTCGAACGAGATGCTATCTGGTGGGAACCAGTTCGGTAACTCGTGGAAACGAGATGTTATCATGTGGGAATGGGAACGAGATGCTATGTCGTGGGAACGATATACATGTACCAAGTCGTGGGAAAGAAATAGCTAACTCGTGGGAACGAGATCCTATGGGAACGAGATAGAAACAAATATTGCACATACCCCTTTTACAAGGTGTATGATCACGTGGTACTAACAAAAACAACAAGTACCGATTCAAAGTACGTATTCTTTTAAAGTGTCCTTATTACGTAACGGATTTTGATGTAATATGGCGCATCAAACGCGTCTTGTTAAGCTGCAATTGGTGGTCTCTTTATTTTCGCCCAAACTTCTGTCGTTTTTGCGAAGAATCGATTTCCGTGTCTCTGACACGGAAATCGATTCTTCGTGCCAAACTCCATAGACCACCAAATGCAACTCATGAAGACTCGTTTGCTGCGCCATATGTCATCAAAATCCGTTGCATATTAAGGAAAATATCAAATAATACTTACTTTGGAGTGGGCGACGTTGTTGTTGTTGTAACAACACGTGATCATGCACCTTGTTTTAAGCTACCGTATATCATATAGACTTACTGCCATCCAAGGTGGTTCCGTGGTGCAGTTCAAACAGCAGAGCACAGTCGGTTGCCGCGACGTGATAGTCGAATTGAATTTCCCCCCTTCCGGGTAGAAATCCAGAGAAAATGTGCGTCCTGATCGAGTTGCTTAGCGACCCGATGTCGTAGCTACCCTTGTATGCGAAGTTATCTGAAAATGAAGACTAAGCGCATGCTTTATATGGAAGGATAGCCCACCCTAATTCGGGTTAAGTCCACCAGATTGTGAAGAATATGTCGTCAGAAACACGGCTTTGTCGAGTTTCTGACAAAATATTCTGATCGCGAGGGTGGAATTTCCTTATTCCAGAGCAGTGCATATGAAGGATACTCTTAATAAATTGTTTCTGTGTTTAAATCTGTGCCAACGAGTTGGCATTGCCAATATAAGGTTCGACCATGTACAGCCGTGGGTAAACGTTTGCGGTGACATGAGGGAACTGTTTGAACCCCAAGGTAGTAGGCCGCGGGTTCAAACAGTTCCCGAGTGGCACAGCAAACGTTTACCCACGACTGGACATGGCTGAACGTTATTGTTACATTTCCGTCGGAAATATCATGCAATTTCAGCATATATGCAGTACTTTCGGTACTTTGGTAACCCGTTCCGTTCCATTCAAACATAAATTTCAAAATTTCAGTGCGACCGTTGTGAACTGGTCTGGTAACGTAATGGCGCGTTCTAGTAACGCCATGAGACACATGCATTATGTAGGTGTTGACGTGGCCCCGGAATGAGCACTGTCTACAGCCATGGTCAAACAGCACCCGCTGTACGTTTGAACACGGCTGTGCGCGGTGTCAAATAATGACAGTCAGGTAACAATAATTATTAACCATTAAAAGAGCAGACAATCCAATTGTTCTATTGCGAGTTAGAATTGCCAAAAGATCTTCAGAAACGTTCACACTCTGTGAATATTGTGTCGGAAACAAGCAGCTTGATTGTCTGAGCCTGAGCTGTGCTACAGCTCAGACAATTAAATTGCTTGATTGCGAGTTGGCATTGCCAATAGATGTTCAGAAACGTTGATACTTCGGGCAATATTAACACAACCAGTTGTGTATACTATAAATGTAAATTAGTTACCAGGTATACAATTTGGCAGTTGAGCGTTCGGGTCAAGATGGCGGACGTGACACGTTCCACTGTCTAGCAAGATGTACTGTTTGCTCTGTAATAATCATACATGTGTACAATGACCACACCTATATCTATGGACAATTTATTTGGCAAATTACGTCATTAAATAGCTGGGTTTTAAAGAACAAATTTAGCATCCTTTTATGGCGTACACATAATCGACAAGTTTGTTTCTGACCTAAGTATTTACATACATATGGTTTCCAAATGACAGGCGCATAGTGTCCACACAAATATATATGGACAATTTACTGGGTAAATGATGACACTAAATAGCGTTTTTTTATTACATACAAATTGATTATCTTTCTGTGACATACACCACGAATTTCCTGACCTAATATAATGCATGCGATGTGGGCAAACACATGTCAGAGTACACAGTGATAACATTTAATTAGAGAACACCATGGGTGTGAGAAGAAAAATGAAACCAGACGGCCGCGGCCCGCATGTCTAGTACGCCGAGGCTTTTGAAGTTTGAATTAAGGGTTGTGGAGATATAAGGTACATGTATGTAAAAGCTTTAACGCAATATTTAGTCATTTGACCTTGATATTGGGCATGTGGGCCACATGGGTGGGCTATAGAATGAAAATATGGATGGTAATAAAGATTTAGTTGAAGTTTGAAGTAAATCGGAGTAAGTGTTGTGGAGATATAAGGTATGTAAAAACTTTAACACAAATTTCAAAGTCATTTGACCTTGGGCATGTGGACCAAATGGGCACGCTATAGAATGAAAATATGGATGATGAATAAGAAATATTGGATGTTGGAAGTAAATCGGAGTAAGTGTTGTAGAGATATAAGGTATGTACAAACTTTAACACAAATAAGTCATTTGACCTTGACCATGGGCACATGGACCACATGGGCAGGCTATGGAATGAAAACATGGATGATGAAAAGGAAGTATTGGAAGTTGGAAGTAAATTGGAGTAACAGTTGTGGAGATATAAGGTATGAACATTTTTTAACGCAGATTTTATAATAACGCAAACGTCTAAGTCATTTGGCCTTGACTTTGGTGCACACAGGGGCCGCATAAGCGGGACCCAGAATGAATATATGGATGATGTCCAATAAGCATACGATGTTTCAAGCAGCAAATCTGACGGTTACAGACATTGTAGGTACTGTATGTGAAAACTTTAAAGCAAATTTTGACAGAAACTTTAACGCAAACTTCTAAGTCATTTGACCTTGACCTTGGAGCACAAGGGCCGCATGAGTGAGACACAGAATGAATATATGGATGATGACCAATAAGCATATAAAGTCTCAAGCAAATCCAACTTACGGTTACAGAGATAGTAAGTATGTGAAAACCTTAACGCAAATTTTGACAGAAACTTTAACGCAAACGTCTAAGTCATTTTACCTAGACATTGGGCACAGGGGCCGCATGAGTGAGACACAGAATGAATATATGGATGATGACTAATAAGCATATGAAGTTTCAAGTAAATGTGACTTAGTACTGCAGAGATATAAGGTATTTAAAAACATTAACGCAGATTTCGGACGGGATGGACGCACGGACGCACGGACACCCGGACGTCATTGTGATCACTATGCCTCGCTTTCCGCAAGCGGGCTCAACAAAAAATGATCGTCGTATGATGGTTTTCACCGTACGAAGTTTAATGAAATGTGTCTGTGTCAGAAGTAAATGGGCTTATGACTGTTGCGACCTGTGCAGACCAGTGCAGATCCAGATCAGCTTGTGCATCCGCACAGTCTGATCTGGATCTGCACAGTTCGCCATTCCAGCAATGAAACACCGGTCTTGCTTCTAACACGCAATACACATCGTTACCAGGCTACATGAGTGTGCTATTTGATCAGGAGCTACACTGGTCACAAATCGCCATGAACCGCATTTCTCCAGTGACAGCCACATATTTGGTACTTTTGACATCTGCGTAATTTCATGAAATACGTTTACAAAATTTACAATATTTTCCGTGAATGGCGTCAAAAGATGACACAATCTTCAGAGTACATGCGGAATTATATTCCGCAATGTACTCTGAAATATGGTAAATTTTTGACTGTATTTACGAAAAATATTGTAAATTTTGTAAACGTATTTAATGAAATTACGATGTCCGAAGGTACAAAATCACGTGTAGTGTCTCAAGTATGGCTATACCTGAGGGTAATAGTTATAGATCCGGGCTTCCGAGGCGCGCCTTGTCGTGTTGGCGACCAAGGCTTTAACTTCTATAAATTCCTGGCCTTTGTCGAAGTCGTAGTCCATATACACGTATGTCTGTTGGAAAGATGTATCTGTTAATTGATGTTGGGGATGGGGAGATGGGTGATGTTCGTTTAACAGTTACGTAATATGAGACCATGTGATTTTGTACCTAACAACATGAAATATATTTACAACATTTACAATATTTTCGTCGAAAGTTGACGAAATGTTCATAGCTATAAGAGTTTCGTCACCTTTCGACGTCAATTTACAGGAAATATCAGTTTGTCTAAATATATTTCATGAAGAATCGCACATATTCTTAAGTACAAAATATGGGCTGTATGTTAGATGGTAAGGTGGTCGCAAGACCGGAGAAATGTGTTTCCCCCGGATACTCCGGTTTCCTCCCATAAAACAGATCACCCACGTTTTGCTGCTGACGAATGAATTTTTGGCCATTAAACACATTAAATCTAAACATTATTTAAAAGTAAGTACTTTTTCATTAATAACAAAAAGTCACCATCCCAAATTTGTTTTATTTGATGAAATGCCATCAAATATTGATTTTACGGCGAAAAAAAGATTTTCCTTAACATGGGGGTTAAAAATAGATTTTTTTAAAAGAAAGTTTATTTGGGGACCGATTTTCAAAATCTAACTTTTGTTTTCTTAGTTATATGTACCTACCTACTGTCTGTTTCACGAAAGCTGCCCAAATTTTACGGCTATATAGACAATTCAAAAACAATATTTTTTCGATAATATTACATTAAAGGAAAATTTAAGAATGAGCCTTCTTTTTATTTCGTGAAATTCGGTCAAATATTGATTGTATTACGAAAAATTGATTTCTCTATGGGAATTTAACATGGGGGAAAAAAGAGGTAAGGAAGTGTGGGAGGAGTCAAACAACGAACAAAATTGGAAATTGACTCCGAAACCTGACTAGATCACAGGTGGAAGACTCGGACCTATGACACAAAAAAAATGCCTATTAAAAAATATCCCATTACCCCACCCACTTGGTCTCGTACAGTACCATATGCTAATATAAAGGTGAGCATAAATAGCGCTATTATAGAAAGAGCCCTCTCTTTTCCGGCTCGCACAAACACAATAAACATCGATTAAGTGTATGAAATATGTCTCTGGCAATCGATAAAGGTATTAGGTGTGTGAATATACTCACTTCAAATCGCTGTTTCAAGTATTTATTGAGTTATTCGCGTTTTGATTACCCCATCCAAAGCGAAAGTTGCGTGTACGAAAGAATCTCACACAGAATCGGAGGCCGTCCGGCTGGATTATCGGTCATATTTGGCCGATAGCTGATCGCCAGCTCAAACTAAAGTCGTGCACCATGATCATATACATTAGAGACTCCAACCATACAAAGTTCGTCCAATTGTGATCGTTCGCCGATCTAAAAAACACTTTTTTCTATAATTTCGTTCATTATCTGGAACTGGGTCAATGCACTATCTTCCATAATACAACCACCGAAGCGTCTATGTAAGAACATCTCTGATTGGTTAAACCTAAAAATAGACGCGAGGACTTTCCCTTTTCAGGGTTTCCGGAAGACATAATCTGATAGTACGCGAATCATGAATGAAAGTCAATAAAATTAGAAAAAAAGTGTTTTTTAGATCGGCGAACGATCACAATTGGACGAACTTTGTATGGTTGGAGTCTCTAATGTATATGATCATGGTGCACGACTTTAGTTTGAGCTGGCGATCAGCTATCGGCCAAATATGACCGATAATCCAGCCGGACGGCCTCCGATTCTGTGTGAGATTCTTTCGTACACGCAAATTTCGCTTTGGATGGGGTATACAAAATGCGAATAACTGAATAAATGCTGGAAACAGCGATTTGAAGTGAGTATATTCACACACCTAATACCTTTATCGATTGCCAGAGACAGAAGTCATACATTTAATCGATGTTTATTGTGTTTGTGCGAGCCGGAAAAGAGAGGGCTTTTTCTATAATGGCTCTATTTATGCTCACCTTTATATTAGCATATGGTACTGTACGAGACCAAGTGGGTGGGGTAATGGGATTTTTTTTAATAGGCATTTTTTTTGTGTCATAGGTCCGAGTCTTCCACCTGTGGACTAGATAGCTTGGATATGATCTAACTAAGAAAACAAACGTTAAATTTTAAAAACCAGTATTTCTAAAATTCAAAAAAATGTCCCCATGTTAAATCCCCATAGACATGGGGATTTAACATGGGGAAACTTTTTTTTCGCAATAAAATCAATATTTTACCAAATTTTTCGAAATAAAAAGAAGGCTCATTCTTAAATTTTCCTTTAATTTAATATTATCCAAAAAAATATTGCTATTGAATTGTTTATATGGCCGTAAAATTTGGGCAGCTTTCGTGAAACAGACAGTAACCCCTAACCCTTACCCTCTAAGCAGGTTCCGAGTCAATTTAAAAAAAAATCTTGTTTTACTCCTCCCCCAGCTCTTCCACCTCCTTTTCCCACATGTTAAATGTACTTACATTAAATTGTTTTAATTTAATGTGTTTAATAGCCAAAATTTCGTTGGCAGCAAAACGTGGAACAGACAGTAGACTGGTATTCTCTATACATGTATATCTTTTCAGCATTGAAACAACACAATCCAGCCGGCCACCTTTCCACATCCACACACAATTGCTAGATTCCAATAGCCTATTTCACGAACCTCCGTTAGTCGACCAAACTGTTAGCAGACTAAACTAACTAAGTTTAGTCGACTAACCATAGTCTGCTAAACTTTTTGACATGTTTGCATTTCACGAACGATTTTGTAAGCCACGTTCAAAACAACCGTGGGCGCCGCCATCTTGGAATTCCGTCGTCTGCTATTTTGCTTAGTAGACTAACCGAAAGTTTAGCAGACCAACGAGGAGGCTAAGCAAAGTAGACTTTGCTTCGTCGACTAACGTGTTCGTGAAATGCGTTTTTTTCCCGTTAGTCGACTAACGGCCTGAAGTTTAGCAGACTAACCGAGTTTAGTCGACTAACGGAGGTTCGTGAAATAGGCTACAGGTGCCCGTTTCACTAAACTTCGTACGACAAAAATGTTCGTACGAAGATTTCTAAAATGTCATCCGCACAATCTGATCAAGATCTGCACATGCAGTTCCCCATTCCATCCATGAAAAATCCGCCGTGCTTCTAACAAGCAATATAGGTCATCAGGGATTCCGCTGGGGAAAATAAAAAAATCGCCACTTCAAAATAAATAAACAATTGGCGATAAAAAATTACAATGTTCGAAAATTGTAATTTTTTATCGCCAATTGTTTATTGTTATCGCCAATTGCGAAAGTGGCGATCGCCAGCGAGCGGAATCCCTGGGTCATTACCAGGCTACATGAGTATGCTATTTGATCTGTAGCCCATTTCACCAACATTGCAAAGTATACTTTTCTAGCAAAGTATACTTTGAGGAAGTAATCATTTATTTCCCCTGAAATGCATTATTTCATATAGAACTAACGACTGCATATATTTGATGATATAAAGTATGCAGAATTATCATGCTGAATTTATTACATTATCACAGCCAAATTGGCTGTGATAATGTAATAAATTCAGTATAATAAAAATTAATAAATTTATCCTAACATTTTAAATTTCTCCCTCAAAGTATACTTTGCTAGAAAAGTATACTTTGCAATGTTGGTGAAATATGCTACTGGATCTGCACTGGTCACAAATGCCATAAGCCACATTTCTCCAGTCACAGCCACATTTAAGACATACACTATGAATCCAGCTAATCTCTCACCTATGGGAAACTATACCATTAGACTTAGTAACAGTTCCGGGGTTGCAACAACCCCCCCCCCCCCCCCCCACCCCTCCCCCACCCCGTTCAGCCACGGAGTTTACATAGATCACAGTTTACCACCAGTTGGAGTCTGAATTTAAATGCCGTAAAACACAGGAAAGTGCATTTCGAGGAGCTCGAAAATAGAAACTAGCCCCCCCCCTCCCCACCACCGCCACCGTTCCCCAAATGCTGGATCCGCACCGGCTTTTTCGTACATTTTTAGGAATTATATTTTTCGGGAAAGATAAACATTTATTTACCGAATCCAGACGTGTTAGTCAACATTGTTATGCTTTTTATATCAAACGTGAATTGTCAAGTTTTATACCAGGGGCGATAACCGGGTTTCCTTAAAAGGTTAATGGCAAAAACTGTTTATTCTCTCTATTTATTTTGTTACGTGAAATTATCATACTTCATTACGAGTCGATACAAATATTTATTCAGGTGACGCGTTTCATTGATAAATAATTTAAACATGTCCTGCCTCATTTGTATATCAAAATAGCATGATACCACCGCGCGTCTCTATCAGTAAATTGAAGATCACTAATATATAAAGTATTATATCTGTACAGCGAGCACTCAATAAATGTAAATCCAATAATTGTTTACAAACAATAAAACAAACAAACTAATTAAATAGTACTCACATCCGAGATTTTCGGAATAGTTTGGCCCAGTTGCAAGCTTCCGTCTATACTGATGAGGGTTCCTGAAGACTTGGACGGCATACAGCAGGGGCGAGGGTGGGCCCCACAAACGGAACCCCAAAACAACGCCGATATTATTACAACAAGCATTTTTTCTGACTGCTGAAACACTTCGTTTACAATTAAAATACGGGAACACGTGTCGTCTGCTGTCTTAAAAGTTTGTTTTATTTCTTAACAAAAACATATTTTGGCAGCCCATGAGACGATACGATTCTCATGCGCTGTCAAAATGTGATTTTATTTAGTAATATCGCAGATAAATGAAACAGGCAGACGACAACGTATAATTCACCGCTATTATGGTTAATGGTTTGAACAAATGTACACATGCTTTTATCTGGTCACATTAATGGTACGTAATCAGGAACATATGACACTTTGAGGCGGTGTATGAATAAACACATGTTACTCTAATTCGAATCACGGGCGTTGGAGAAATGAGGTTGTTCATAAATCAACTCTGACAAATGCCAACAACAATAGCTGTGTATAAACGCCAGAAGTTATTTTTCGCCAACATTTGAGGAGATGTAGATTTGAGGAGATGTAGATTCAAGGTGCATGATCACGTGGTTACAACAACAACAACGTCGCCCACTTCAAAGTAAGTATTATTTGATAGTTTCCTTAATATGCATCGGATTTTGATGAAATATGGCGCAGCAAACGCGTCTTCATAAGCTGCATTTGGTGGTCCAGGGAGTTCGGCACAGACTTATGTCGTTTTTGCGAAGAATCGATTTCCGTGTCTATCGATGTCCGTGTCGGAGACACGGAAATCGATTCTTGCAAAGACGACATAAGTTTCCATCAACAATCGACAAGAGACCATCAAATGCAGTTTAACAAGACGTGTTTGATGCGCCATATTTCATCAAAATCCGTTATGTAATAAGGACACTATAAGAGAATACGTACTTTGAATCGGTACTTGTTGTTGTTGTTAGTACCACGTGATCATACACCTTGAGCTTTTGGAAACAGCGTCAAATAAGGCGTGCTTTACACGACCATGAACGTGTATATGACCTTATCTTTGACATTGCACATTCTGTTTACATGTATGTCATAATGGCGGAGTATTAAATGTACATGCCAACTCAGTAGGCACAAACTGTTCTTTATAGGAATTAAATAAGTGTACAATTGTGTCACCATTGCACCAGTTCTAAAAAATACGAGTGCCCGCTATACAGATACAATAATTTAGTACTACGTGAATTTATTTTACTGATAGTGACGCGCGGTGGTATCAGGCTATTTTCATATGCAAATGAGGCACGATATTGTTTAATTATTTATACTATTTAAATGCGTCACCTGAAAAAATAATATTTTCGACAGATTACAAAGTATGATCATTGACCATCAAAAAATAAATACAAAGAATAAATAGTAGTGTCCGTTAATATTTTAAGGAAAGACAGTTATCGCCCCTGATATCAGTGTGGAAATTTAAATCTTATATAAAATGAATAATAATGCCAATCAATACGTGGGGTATTGGTGAATTAATGTTTATTTTGCCAGGAAAGGTCTCAGATAATGTCTCTGATATAAAGAACAGTTTGTGCCTACTGAGTGGGCATGTACGGTTAAGGACAGATTATAGAATATGACCTTTTGTTTCAAATGTAGTAGCATCATACATGTGATTGAATATCTATATAAAGTACATGCATATCTGACCGTTCTTCTTAGTGTATATTATACAGAGCGTTCTCAAACATTTTAACAAGGGGTCGACAAACTCTTCAGGTATCAGACTGTACATAACTTTGATGAAAACAACGTATAGCATGTGATATAATTTGTGGTATGTGTCAAAAGGCCACAAGGGGTACAACTGGCCGATTGCTTGTACACACTAAGATGGCCGACATGTCATGCACCGTGTAGGATATAGAGAATAGTAGGTTAGTGCCGTGAATGGGAACAAATATCTGGCAAGGCTTAGGAAACGGAATGGGCGAGGCTCTGCCGAGCACATCCCGTTTTCGAGCCGCGCCAGATATTTTTCCCATCCATGGCACTAACCTACTATTATATTTATCCCGTCAACACCTACTAATGGCTTTAAAATGCAAAATAAATAATCCCAGCCACCGCACATATTCATACGCAGTGATTAGGTCGTATTGACAGGATATCAAAAATGTTTCATGGCACCGTGTTTCACGGCACATACACATAATATGACATATACATAAATACATTTGGTGCAACATCTTCTAAAAGATGTTAAGCAACAACGCCCTATGAGTTGTTTTCATCACACGTATATACAATGACATGTTATTTGTTTGAGACACCAGTAATGGCTGTGTAACAGTCATATAAATGCACAGTGCTGTCACTTGTATTAATTTACCAAACATACTGTGTCAAATACAGTGACATGTAAGCAGTTACCTAAGTGTATTGTCACTGGTGTCACTAGGCGAGTAAATATGGCCTTGCTTATGGGCAATGTGTACACTAACAATAAACTGTGCATCAGGATACCGTAACTAAAATTCTCCTACTTTTCATTGTTGATGTGTCAACTTGCAGCATTTTAGAAACAACAAGAAAATGTGTGCTGTCGGCACACGAATACCCCCGGTGGCAGATTGGAGAAACTGTGGCAAAGTAAATTAACCAAACGTGATAAGTATTCATAAGCACAGTTGTGATGGTCAAATGGTGAAGGTCATATTAAAGGCAGCATGATTGTGTGACATTTGTGCACATGTATGATGTATTGAAATATTAAAGTAATCCTTCAAGGGCTATAGAAGCTATGCCAGAATTGAGAAACTCTGGCAAAGTTATTAATATGTGAACAAGTTAAAAGTTGTGAAGGTCAAGGTCATATTAAAGGCAGCATGGATGTGTAGTATTTGTCCACAGGTTTGATGTATTGAAATATTAAAGTAATCCATCAAGGTATATAGAAGTTATGACAGAATTGAGAAACTCCGCAAACTTATTAATGTGTGAACAAGTTCAAAGTTCTCAAGGTAAAAAGTCATGGTCGATTATTTCGGGGCAGCATGGATGTGTGGCATTTGTCCACAAGTATGATGTATTGAACTATAAAGTAATCATTCGATGGATATAGAAAAAATGACAGAATTGAGAAACACAATGTGTGAAAAAGTTCAAAGTTATGAAGGTCAAACGGTGAAAGGTCATATTAAGGGCATCATGTATGTGTGGCATTTGATCACAAGTATGCCGAATTGAAATATTTACGTAATCCTTCAACGAATATAGAAGTCATGACAGAATTGAGAAATCCTAGAGAACTTCTTAATGTGGGAAAAAGTTAAAAGTTGTCATGGCTAAAAGGTCAAGGTCATACTAAGGACAGCATGGATGAAGTATCTAAGCAATCCTTCAAGGGATATAGAAGGTATGACATGATTGAGAAACTCCGACAAACTTCTTAATGTGCCATACACACGGACGGACGGACACACAGTCAAAACACTATATGCCTCCGGCTCTACCGAGACCATAATAGTATAACACGTCAAAACTACTGGTGTAGTTCATGTTTAGTTTGGCTCATGAAATCCAAGATGGCCGCCACCAGCCAACATAAAATACATAATACTCCATATTGCTTCGATAAGTTTATTTTATTTTTTTCTACACGGATGTCTCACTGTCCCTTATATGTGGCTGTGACTGGTTACTGGTTATGTGTTTTGCGAACAGTGTATATCCAGATCAGCCTGTGAATATGCACAGTCTGATCAGGATCTGCACTGTTCGCTATTCCATCAATGAAAAACACCATGCTTCCAACAAGAAATATAGATCTTTATCAGGCTACAGAAATGTGCAATTTGATCAGGAGCTACACTGTGCGCAAATCCCATAAGCCCCATTTCTCCAGTCACAGTAACATTGTTAATATATTGCAGCAATGTCTGAAAGTATTGTCTCAATTGAATTAGCCTGTGAATGGTCGCTTGCTCGTGTGAATACATATGAGGTGGCAAGTCTCTTAGATGGTATTCTCGCATATGGGGACGATCCCCGGAGTGTACATATGTGTCGTTTGAGGGTTCTCCCTCATGTGAATGTCTTGTCACGAACACATCTATGGGGACAATCCCCGGAGTGTAAATATGTGTCTTTTGTGGACTCTTCCTCGTGTAAATGTTTTGTCACAAACACATCTATGGGTATGTAAACATGTGTCGTTTGAGGGTTCTTCCATGTGTGAATTTCTTGTCACAAACACTTCTATGGGAACAATGCCCGGTGTGTAAACATGCGTCATTTGAGGTTACCACTCCCTGTGAATGTCTTGTTACAAACACGACATGTATATGGACGAACCCTGGTGTGTGCAAGCATGTGCCGTTTGATTCTGCCACTTTGTGTGAATGTCTTGTCACAAAGCCTTCATGTACGATCCCCAGTGTGGATGAGCATGTGCATTTTGATGCCGCCATTTTGTGTGAATGTCTTGTCACAAACACTACATGTATGGGGACGATCCCCAGTGTGGATCAGCATGTGTATTTTGAGGTGGCCACTTTGTGTGAATGTCTTGTCACAAACACTACATGTATGGGGACGTTCCCCAGTGTGGATGAGCATGTGCATTTTGAGGTGGCCACTTTGTGTGAATGTCTTGTCACAAACACTACATGTATGTGGACGATCGCCAGTATGGATGCGCATGTGCCGTTTCAGATTGCCACTGCGTGTGAATTTCATGTCACAAACACTACATGTATGTGGACAATCCCCAGTGTGGATGAGCATGTGCTGTTTAAGGTAACAACCGAGTGTGAATGTCTCGTCACAAACACTACATGTATAGGGACGTTCCCAAGTGTGGATGAGCATGTGCATTTTGAGGTGGCCACTTTGTGTGAATGTCTTGTCACAAACACTACATGTATGGGGACGATCCCCAGTATGGATGAGCATATGCTGCTGGAGGTGGCCTCTGCGTGTGAATGTCTTGTCACAAACACTACATGTATGGGGACAATCCCCAGTGTGGATGAGCATGTGCCGTTTGAGGTCGCCACTAACTGTGAATGTCTTGTCACAAACACTACATTCATGGGGACGATCCCCAGTGTGGATGAGCATGTGCCGTTTGACGTAGCCACTGCGTGTGAATCTCTTGTCACAAACACTACATGCATGGGGACGATCACCAGTGTGGACGAGCATGTGCCGTTTGAGGTCGCCACTGCGTGTGAATGTCTTGTCACAAACACTACATGCATAGGTACGATCCCCAGTATGGATGAGCATGTGCTGTTTGAGGTGGCTACTCCCTGTGATTGTCTTGTCACAAACACTACATGCATGGGGACGATCCCCAGTGTGGATGAGCATGTGCCGTTTGAGGTCGCCACTGCGTGTGAATGTCTTGTCACAAACACTACATGTATGGGGACGATCCCCAGTATGGATGAGCATGTGCTGCTGGAGGTGGCCACTTCTGGTGAATGTCTTGTTACAAACACTACATATATGGGGACTATCCCCAGTATGGATGAGCATGTGCTGTTTGAGGTCGCCTCTGCATGTGAATGTCTTGTTACAAACACTACATGCATGGGGACGATCCCCAGTGTGGATGAGCATGTGCCGTTTGAGGTGACTACTCCCTGTGAATGTCTTGTCACAAACCCTACATGTATGGGGACGATCCGCAGTGTGGATGAGCATGTGCTGTTTGAGGTCGCGAGGTGTGAATGTCTTGTCACAAACACTACATGTATGGGGACGATCCCCGGTGGGGATGAGGGTATGTGTTGTATCTGGTCGCCTGGTAGCTTCCATCATGTACAAAATCCCTTTCAGATTATCGTTCAGCAAAATGCAGTTGCCTGGTTGTTTAGCACCTGATGTATACAAATGTCCTCAAGTGTGCCGCAATAGGACTTGGGCATCCCACATGGAAGTTGTGGCGCTGTTTGCATATGACCTGTAAAAGTGAAATGTCGGAAATAATAGGTATTGACATCATGTGGCATATGGCAGTCTTTATAGCACTCATTACATGCCTCCCAGAAATGTCATCGACACGCTCAAGGACAAGTCACCATGATGTGCCACATTAACTCTTTGCATGCTAGCGGCGAAAATATCCGCCAAACGAATTAGGATTATATGTTTTATTTCTCTCTGTAAATATGTCTTGAAATTTCATTAGAATTGAGTCCTCAGGACTCAATTCTAATGAAATTCCAAGACATATTCCATGATATTTACGGGGAGAAATACAAGAAAATACGATGAATTTTTGTCCGCTACTTTTGAACTATTTATAGCCCACAAGTTTCCCAGCATGCAAAGAGCTAAAGGGATACTTTTAAGATTTTTCATCAATTTTGCTGAATGATAAACACAAACTTAGAACTCGACGCTTGTCAAGGCAGTCATTTAGAAAATAAAACGAGATAACTAATATGTTAATAAGGTGACAGTTGTCGTTCTTGATTGAGACAAGTTTATACAAGTGTGAAATATCGGGAAAATATTCCAAAGAGTAATCACGTTTTGGATTGACAGGGAAATCAATCTGCGAGAAAGCAAAGGGTGATAACTTAAAATATTAGTGAGGAAATAGTTGTCTACCTTGCACGCAACACACCTTGAATAGTTTGCTTCTAAATGAAAACATGTGTTTTCATGGAACAATATGCTATATTTTTGGTCTGTTTATTGTTTTCTGCAGCACGATAAAGATACCACAAATGTTTCATTGCTTTTTGATACTCACTACTTCGGATTTAAATTGGGTTTTTGGCAATTTTAATTGAGTATTTAAGCAAATATGCAGCTTATCTGGAGCTCTGTAAAAACAACAAACAATGGGCTACAGGGTTCATACAAACTTCACTTGTAAATGTAAGGGTTTTTCAACATATAATTTCAAATTTAAGTACACTCTAAGTCTTTTTTTATTTTACAATGACCCGACTATTTTAGCCGGAGCCGATATAAAGCTTGATTTTTTAAGACTGGAGTACTGTTGACCATTGAATTTAAAGCTGGTGCCGTTTTGGCCAATTTGGTGGTGGCGTTGGACTGGGGCCTGAATTAGTTTCGGGCCGTTTTGACTATTGTTGCGAGTTGTGTAATTGCAGGTACGTGGTCCGCGACTTAACATACACACCTGTGATGTCACCGGTAGCTCAGTGGTAGAAATTGTGCAGTCCCACTAGTCTAGCTGTTCAGGACCTGTCACCAGTATAGAGAGAAGAAAGTTGGTTAGTTAGCTTATTGTACATGATTGTGCATAGTAAGACATGTGTTTGCAGGTGTCCCTGCGTGATATGGATCCAAACAGCGGCTATATTGCACAGGCACTCGTGGTATGAACGAGAAAAGCATCTAATCATACCCAATTTCATTCTGATATTATCTAGAAGGAAAGACACTCGCCATCTTGTCAACCAACGGAAGTGGATTATTTACTTTGGGCCCGGCTCGCTAATTCAGTAATTGTAAAGCGCACGAAGGCCCCGGGTCCCGGCCTTCTCGCGCGTTACAATTACTGTATCAGTGAGCTGGGCACAAGGTACACTAGTACCACTTCCGTTGGTTGAAAAGATGGAGAGTCTCCTACCTTCTAGATATTTAATATAAGAGTAAAATTGGGTATGATTTAAAGAGCGTTTTGAAGTTCATACCACAAAGTGCCTATGCCATATTGCCGAAGGTCCGTTTCCCTATTGTAGACGTCCATTGACCAGTTGGTAGTTCCAAACAAGGACCTATAACAGCGCCTGTAATACGGTTAGCGTTTGTGTATCGTAAACAGTAAGCAGACTATTACAAATGTTCATTCTTTCCGCTGGCTGTTGTGGAGTGGAATAGACTCCCGCATAACATTGTTATGTTACCATCCATTGACTCCTATAAAAATTGAGTCGGTAACACTACAGTACAGACCTTAATTTGGAAACACAGTTTTATCCCTTTTTAATCTCACTTTGATCTAATCGATCTCTTAACCTATATAACACTATCACATGTACATTACACTCCACTAATCTCTTACTTTTTCACTCTACTTTAATCTTATATTTAACGGCGGCACTGGCTCTAGGACCTTGCATGCCGTCTCCCAAGAATGGGAGAAAGAACGGAGGTAGAGAATTTTGAGAGAAGCCGGTAATTCGTATTTACAGAGCAACTACGAATTATCGGTACACATTTACAGCTGGGTGAACTGGAGCAGTGTGGATAAAGTGCCTTGTTCAAGGACACAACGCACGCCGCTAGTCAGGCTCGAACACACGACCCTTGGATCAGTAGTCCGACACACTAACCATTACGCCACGGCGCTCCACCTTTTTCACTCTACCTTTTTACTAAACTGTTATACTCTGACGCGCAAGCCTGTGGCAGTATAGAAATGCAAATGGCGTTACACGAATTCAGGGGGAATAACGCTCTATATTTCCTAGTACTGGTAGCGACCAGGGAAGCAAGTCAAAACGGCCCCTGGTCAAAACGGCCCGGATTTGGTCAAAACGGCCACCAAGTTTGGGGAATTTGGTCAAAACGGCCCCCTATTATATATTATATGCTTGTTGTTGTTTTCTACATATATATACAAATATTGTTAATATTCATCTAAAATAACAATAATAAATGACATTGTATTATGAATATTTATGGAAATTAACTTTAATATGCATGCAATATATTGTTTTTATATTTGTGTATGGTTTGTATATCTTATCAATTACCATGGATGTTTTTCACACCTTTATGTCGACAAAGGCCCATTATCTAACTCCTTGTATGTTAGTGGGGATACAACACAATTAATAACAACTCGTTATAGCCGATAATAATATAGTCTTTTATAGATTGAATAAATACAGCACATGTAGACAATAACACGTTGGCGAACAGTGTAGTCTTTGATCAGACTGCGAATTCAGTTATGTGCTGGTTGGCTATATTGCAACAAATGAATTACATATTTTAAGTTTCAGTAATAAGATAATAAGTAACATAATGAAAACCTCAGAACTTGAGAACTTGGATAAACATTTACATGAATCCATAGTAAAACAACTGGGGAATATTAACATTAAGAAGACAAATAAAAGTACTTCAGGAAAAAAGGTAGCCCAACTGAAATCAAATACTGTAATGAACGAACCTACGTCAGATAAACTGGACATATGTTGACATTGTCACATATTTGTAGAGCAGGGTGTATGTTGTGATAAGTGCTGTGGCTGGTACCACTATGGCTGTGAAGGGATTGAAGCAAGTGAACTGACCGAGGACTCCGAGTATTTCTGTCTCTCATGCAAAAGCCTGAACGACGACCTTTGCCCGCTGACGGATGGCTTGCTACGTGATGATGAAATTGATTCAGCTCACATAGACTTGAATACCCATGTACCACGTGACACTCTATCAAACCAGTGTAATACCCTCGCTGTGCGGGTCAGTGACTCTCAGGCACAATCGGTGCACCCAATATCTCCCAGTGCTCCACGTAGACCTGTCGTGGCAAAGAAAACTCCTGCGATATCCTACACTCCAATATCTGCAACTACACCAACCCCACGAGAGCGTTTGCAGCAAGTTCCATCCTCAGGCACTCCAACTGCGACTACTCCACTACAAACGACCACTCAGGAACATGTGCGGCGTACACAGGGCCCCCCTACCTCAACTTCAACCAACACTCAACTACAAACGTCAAATCCAGATCATGTACAACAAACTCCATCCTCGCATTCCTCAACAACCGCTACTACTCAACAACAATCGACCGTTCGAGAACATGCACAACAACCGCAGTCACCGGCTCGCCAATCCACTACTTTGCCAAAACAACGCCAAAGAGAGAAACCTGTACAACAGTCAGATGAATCTGAACAGTTAAACCTGGCCAAATCATTAGTAAACAATCTTGAAAGAAAGCTAAGCGATATGGAAAACACAAACAAAGTACTCAAAGCTGAACTGAACTCAATGAAATGCTCTGATACCTTTAACAGAAATGAGCATATATCAGTACAACCGCACTCTCCGCACGTTTTGACTTCTGGACAGCCCACTTGGTCAAACATGCAGAGTAACCTGAATACGCAGGCTGAAACTGAACTAGCGCAACTTAGATATAAAATTCAAAACTTGGAGATGGAGTCACCACCACCTCCTCGCTATTATGGAAGTCCGGTAGGACCATTTCCTGGCCATCCGCTACCGGTCCCACCGTATATGGGAGCAGTCCCGCTACCTCCTACGTACTTGGGAGCAGTCCCGCTACCTCTACAGTATATGGGAACAACTCCGCCGCCACCACCACCATATATGTACCATAATAATCAAGTTGGACAATTTAATAGACATGGGCAACCTACAATGTTTACAGTACCTCATATGTACCGTGCTCCAATGCAGACTTTTCCATACGCTGCTCGCTACCAGCAGGTGAACGTACACCCAAATATCCAGATAAATCCAGCAGTCAATCCGAATCACCGACTACAGGGCCATCCGATTATCGTGAACCCCACGCAACCAGAAGTTAATCTGATGCACACGAATACTACCACCACTACAAACGAGGGCTCTGCACTCCAATCGCCATTATGTAAGATCACAACAAACGCATCGTCCTCGTTTCTGAAAGGACCGGCACCTACGGAGATACAGTCCGAGACGCAAGTAGTTGTTATATCAGATGATGAGTCGACTTCGGATGTATCCGAGAATAAAGGTGAACGGTCTCTTAATACACCTCAATAAATCATCATCCAGACTCGGACTCCGATGAATCATCATCTCAGCCCTCAAGATGTAGTCCTGAACATGCAGTATCTAATCATGAATCGGTGACAGATGTAGTAGATGAATCTTCGCGCACACAGTCTTTTTTAGAGAACGGACGTGCCTCACAAAAGACTGCGAGGGAGATGTCAGATATCTAAAGTGTACAACCCTGAATGTAAAAAATGTTGAAACAAACAATCTTTATGTACTGGACTTACTGAAACAAACCGATATTCTATGCCTACAGGAGACGTGGCTGTTTTCGTTCCAACTGGAGAATTTGAATGATCTAGACTGTGACTTCAGCAGCTTTGCCAAAGCGGTAGACGATAATGATCCTATTCCACCAGTTCAGAAGCCACGCGGGTATGGGGGTGTCGCTACACTAACACGCAATGACTCTAGCTTAATCTATAAGAACTGTAACGACGGCAGTAATCGAATAATCGTCACTGAAATTCTTGCTGAAACGCCAATCTGTCTTTGTAATGTCTACATGCCTTCAAGGAACTCTCGAACTTCGCAACATTTCGTTGAAGTTATTGAAGAGTTGGATGAAATCATTGAAAAATATAGACATACACACGCAATGATTATATTAGGAGATATGAACGCATCACTCCAGAATCGTGTTGGTAATGAGCAGGACTCTTTACTCTCCAGCTTCTGTAATAGGAATAATCTCAGCTCACATCAAAGTGGAACGCCTACGTTTTTCCATGAAAACGGGAGAGATTCGGCGGAATTAGATTACATTCTCTGCTGCGACCGAGCTAAAGTCCTAGTCCTGAATGTCACAGTTGAAAACGACAGCTCGTCTTCTAGTAACACCTCAGACCATAAAGCAGTAACGATGACCCTGAAAGTGAAACTCAAACGCAAAGACAATAATCAACTGACTCGAAAAGTTAAACCGAAATGGGATGAGTGTAATAAAGACATATATGCCTCATATCTAATAATAATCTGAAGTCTTTTACTCCGCCAGCGTCCGGTGCAGATTTTATATGCTCCTTGGGACATCTCTCTACAACACTAAAGGAAGCAACCAAAAGCAGTATACCAAATCACAAAAACCCCATCATACAGTGAAGCGTCGTAAGAACAGGCCATGGAATGAAAGAAATTGCGAAAGCGATGAAAGAAAGTAAGGAAGCATGGTGGAAGTGGATGGATTGCAGGAAAACCTACTTCGTCGAAACATCCCACTGTCAAACGTAGAACTGAAGTAAAACGACAACTGAAAAAGGAACAAAGACGTATATGTTCAAATCACAAAAAGTCAGTAAACATTGAAAATATAATGAGCATTAAGGATAACGTGAAGAAATTTCACTCTCTCGTACGCAAACCAACGAAAAACTGGAAAAGCTTCGGTAAAATGTCTAGTTGTAAATGGTGAATCCCTGGATAGCTATGAACAGTATGTGAAGGTTGGGCATCACACTTTCAAAGTCTGGCAGAGAACCTCGACAACGAAAAGTTCAACGAGACGATGAAAAATACATTTGCAGAGGATGTAGCTTCCATTGAAAATATCTGTAATCATACGAACATCCAATTGAAGCCTATTTCTACTGATGAAGTGGAACATGCCTTGAAACGTCTAAACACTAATAAAGCAGCAGACTCTATGGACCTCACTAGTGAACATTTGAAATTTGGCGGTAAATCACTAACTGTCTTCCTCGTCGATCTCCTCAACTACATGGCACGAGCAAAATCTGTCTCTCCGGTCTTGAAAGAGGGCCTATTGTCTCCAATCTACAAGAAGGGGGATGTCACAAACCCATCAAATTTTCGGGGGATCACTGTACGTCGGTAATATTGAAAATATTTGAACATATAATCAACAAGAGACATAACTCTATCTTGGACAAAACTCAGTCAAAACTACAGAAGGGCTTTACTCCTGGACAGTCTTCAATAAATGCTGCGCTTATTCTGTCGGAAGTCATTGCAGAATCCAAAAACATGAAACGACCCTTAATAGTAACTACGCTGGACGCGCAAAAAGCGTTTGATGTTGTTCACCATAATTCACTATTGAGGAAGCTATAACCTTGATGGAATACGCGGAGATGATTGGCTCCTGCTGAAAGACATGTATACCGATCTAACTTCAGTAGTGAAATGGGAAAACATGCTGTCAAACCCTATTACTATTAAACAAGGTGTTCGTCAGGGTGGGGTTCTATCAACGACGCACTACAAACGCTTCAATAACCCACTATTACTCCAAATTGAAAACAACTTTACCGGCGCCAAAATTGGATATATTAACATTCCTCACGTTACCTGTGCAGACGACCTGGCCTTAACTACACATTCTCCAAATGAAATGCAGCAAATGATAGACAATGTTGACAACTTTGCAAACAGAGAACGCTATTGTATAAATCATACAAAGAGTAACATATTAATTTATAAAAATTCAAATCCTAAGGCTCCTCATAGTCAATATTACATGTCGGGTGAGGAACTGCCAAAAGTCAGTCAGACTACACATCTAGGGATCAATAGGACAATAGATAACAAAGCAGACATTGATGAGAAGATATCTCTAGGGAGAAAGGCAGCATATTCTCTTATGGGAGCGGGACTACACAGTGGCAACGGGCTGAAACAGTCAATCTGCGCCGAGCTATGGAAAACTGAAGTATTGCCGAGAATGCTTTTTGGACTCGAAACGCTTGAACTGAATCTAAAGCAAATGGAAAAATTAGAAAGCTTTCAAAGAAAATGCCTCAAGCAAATCCAAGGGCTTCCTGATAAAACGCCAAACTCTGCGGTACTGGCTCTTCTTGGTATTCTTCCAATTGAAAAGGTTATTCATAAGAGCATGCTAACGTTATTTGTGAAGATAATTAAAGTTCATGAAACCGTGGAATACGACATCGCAGTAAGACAACTTGCAATGAAATCGCCGAATGAATACAGCTGGTTTAATCAAATTAAAATGATACTTGATAAATACGATCTTCCTACCGCGTATCAACTACTGTCCAACCCACCTTCAAAACCTGCGTGGAAGAAATCTGTCAACGGTGCTCTCTACAGTGAAGTTACCAACGCCTGGTATGAAGATGTAACTTCAAAATCTTCCTTGAAATATATCAACCCAGAGATTCGCGGGTGGGTAGACCCCATCCAATATGGAGCACTGTACGTGACAATATACACGACAGCAGAATGGCCCAACTGAAATGCAGACTCCTGACGGGTACCTACAATCTTCAAGGAAACCGAGCGGTCTTCAACCAATACAAAGTGAATCCGGTGTGTAATAAACTGCGAGAGTGAGCCAGAGACGAGACAACACTTCCTGACCGGGTGTACGTCCTTTCAACCTGAGCGAGAAGACTACCTCCGCAGAACCGAAGATATCATAAAATCATATGGCATTGATATAAACAATCCAGTGACATTAACCAAACTTATTTTGGATCCATCATGGAGCATCACCAGCCCAACAGACCTAGATAACATGGAACGTGCGAGCAGAATTCTCATCCATCATCTCCATCATAAACGGGTTCGACTACTTACCGCTATGGAAGGGCAACAGGGTCTTGGCGATCGTTGCTAAGTCGCCTCTTTGGTACTATTCCAGTTTTCCAACGGATACCTGTAAATACCTATATAGACTATTGACTTACCACAAATAAGAAAGACTAACAAACCCTATCTACGCCCTTCGAGACGGTTCGTCGAAAAGAAAACGACGGAGCTCTACTACCACAACAACAACATATGGCTATAATTTTGTTTATATAGATTGCAAAATGGGAAACAGATACATGTATACCCTAATAAGACTGTGAATGTTAATTCCCGGGATGAATAAAACATTTGTTTGCTGTTTATATTATTAATGATATTATTTTACTAAAATTTAAAAAAAAGTCATAATAAATATACAACAAACAAATATTCATATATTGGCTAATGACAACATTCAAGTAGCAGTTTGGGCACTTTATTTTTCCAACATGTACAGAAAAGAACAGAACTATATACTAATACCAGGTTTCACAAATTTATTCCAACACATAATTAATGTCCAATAGCAGATTAATAATTTTAGCACATTTCGACTGTCAAGTACTAATATCAGCACATATCAACAACCAGCACTACTCATTCCAGTTATAACACACTATACCATTACACATCATTAACCAGTCCTACTCGTGTACATTGCACTTAATGAATGCGTATATATATACACTGTACAATTGCCACCATGAACTCTGTTAATGTCTTTTGTCCACCATTTTACTGCTCGCACTGTGTCTTCATCCTCTTCTGATGAGCGATGGCAGTAAAAATCATATGTATCAAACACTTTTTGCACAGATTCATTCAAATGAAGGGGTTTTTGTCTACCCTGTAAAAATCATGAAAGGGGTTATGTCCACCCAGTACAAATCCTGAAAAAGGTTGTGTCCACCCTGTAAAATCATGAAGGGGGTTTTGTCCATGTTGTAATTTTCAGACGAAGGTTTTTTTTCCAAGGTTTTTTTGTCCGGATACCAAGTTTCCCATATAGATATAGCCTCAACAAGTGGTTATGTACAAGATGGGAAACAGTGTATATCCTGATCAGACTGTGTGCATGTGCATATTCCAATATGTCTATAGCATCAACAAGTGACTATGTACAAGATGGGAAACAGTGTATATCATGATCAGACTGTGTGTGCAAATTCCCATATATCTATAGCATCATCAAGTGGTTATGTACAAGATGGCTCCGCCTGGTTCCAATGGAATGAACAAAGGGCAATCTCGAAGTCGCAGACGACTTCTGCTACACACTGTTCACCCTCCAGTCCGCGAAGAATGGACTGAAATTAAACGCAAATTGTACGGGCGGACGAACGGACAAACAGACGAACGGACGGAATGACGAAAACTATACGCATCACCTCCAGGCATTGATATGTAAATGAGTAAACAAATAATTATATTATTATTATCAACCAATTAGTAGTCCAAAAACTTTAGAGGAAAAACTACCACATCCATCGATAATTGGATTAATACTGCTATGCAATCAATAGAAAATAATTGACCGTCATGCTAGTGACATCGCGTAACGATTTTCACGAAAAATATGAAAATATTTTGTAACGGCTACGGATAAAATACGGTAATATAACACAATTTTTGTGTTGTTTTAATAAATACATATTCATTATTCATTATACTACATTATGTAAGCTATAAACTATCAAAAACTCTACAAAAAAAAACAAAAAAAAAAAAAAAAAACATTATATCTGATTTTTTTTGGGGGCCGTTTTGACCAAATATGGGCCGTTTTGACCATTTATTTTGGACGGGGAGCCTTTTTTGACCAATTTAGGTGGGCCGTTTTGACCAAATCCGGGCCGTTTTGACCTGGGGCCGTTTTGACCAGGGGCCGTTTTGACTGTAATCCGCGACCAGCTGCTTTATTTTATTTTTATTTTTTTTGCGACACCTCTGACGTTAAGCTGGCAGGACGGAAAACAAATGTTAAAACACTGAAACTACTCGGCATGTGAATGTGTACTTTTAGCATTTTCCAGTTACAATTTACTATTCTTACTAAACCGTACCTACCTACCTACAAGGGTTATCAACAGATGGGCCTTGGTGTGCCTATAGAGAGGCACGAATAGCGAATTACAGACCTCTGGTATCATACTAGATACTATCTGAACATCTAATTTCGGCGGCGACTTCAGTTGTCGAACACTAACACGTACAGAATGAATGGATGAACTTACAGAAGCGTAACAATAGTGGCTGGTGAGCGAGCAATAGAGGGTTCTTTTGCTTTTTTTGCTTTTGCCAGTATACTGGTATACCCTCGATACTGAGGCGTATCACCAGTGAGTGCTTAGAAGGAAAACAAAGAGTGAAATATGAAAAAGATGAGATTGAACAGGAGAGTTAGAAAAGATAGAAGAAGAAAGTAAAGAATACAGAGAAAGAAAAGTGTTCAACTGTAGTTGAGTCTAGAGTGCTGGATCTTCAAGACCGGTGTCTTGAATGAATCCAGCGACTCGGCCAAGCAAGTGTGAGACGGGAGCTGGTTCCACTGGATAACGGTCCGAGGTAAAAATGAGAATCGTGTGTACATAGTCCTTGTCAGCACGCATTTGGCGGTATTGATGTTGACGTCTGCCAGTGCCTCTATTGAGGTAATTATCTTCGGCAATGGCTACAAGAGAGTTTCTTACTTTATAGAGCATACATAGCCTGGCATCGACACGTCTTTGCTCAAGAGATCTCCATTCCAGACTATGCAGCATGTCGGTCACACTAGACGTGTTATGGTACCTATTGGAAACCCACCTTGCAGCCCTCCTCTGAACCATCTCCAGTTGATGGACTAATCTATGTGTTGTCTGGTCGGCCTCTATGTCCTTAATGGTGCACATAGGGTCCCATACAGTAGAGCAGTATTCCAGTTTGGGTCGGACAAGACATTTATAGGATCTTTCTTTAATAGAGGGCGAGTTAATCCTTATATAAGTTACGTTTAAGGAAACCTAGTGTCTGATTAGCTTTAGGGGAGATAGCGTTGATATCTTTGTTCCACTTCAAGTTGTGGCTAATAGTGACACCAATATACTTCATCTGCGGCACTGAGGAGAGTGTATGACCATGCAGAGAGTAGTTATGAAGGATAGGAGATTTCTTAGTGGTGATGTGAATGACTTCGCACGTGTCAGTGTGAAAGGACATCTGCCAGTCTTTCTCCCATCTCTCTAGACTACGGAGATCCTGTTTGGAGCTTAGTGCAGTCGGTCTGGCTGTGTATAGAAACAAGAGCTGTAGGAGAACAGCATAGCTCGACTACGAGGGTTGTCGATGTACACATAGCTTGAGTGTATTGTTTTCGCATATCTTGAGAAACAAGGTGACCGCGGCCCGCATAAAAACCTTACCAAGGTTGACTAACAACCTTAACCAAGGGAAATTAACTAAGTAATGCAAGGTTAAAAGTATTATGTTATTCTATTGGCTGATTATTGGCTGATTATGTCGCTCGAACGAGATGCTATCTGGTGGGAACGAGTTCGGTAGCTCGTGAAAACGAGATGTTATCACGTGGGAATAGGAACGAGATGCTATGTCGTGGGAACGATATGCATGTACCAAGTCGTGGGAAAGAAATAGCTAACTCGTGGGAATGAGATCCTATGGGAACGAGATTGCACATGCCCCTTTTATAAGGTGTATGATAACGTGGTACTAACAACAACAACAAATACCGATTAAAAGTACGTATTATTTGATAGTGTCCTTGTTACGTAACGGGTTTTGATGTAATATGGCGCATCAAACGCGTCTTGTTAAGCTGCATTTGGTGGTCTCTTTATTTTCGCCCAAACTTCTGTCGTTTTTGCGAAGAATAGATTTCCGTGTCTCCGACACGGAAATCGATTATTCGTGCCAAACTCCATAGACCACCAAATTCAGCTCATAAAGACTCGTTTGCTGCGCCATATGTCATCAAAATTCGTTGCATATTAAGGAAAATATCAATTAATACTTACTTTGGAGTGGGCGACGTTGTTGTTGTAACCACGTGATCATGCACCTTGTTTTAAGCTGCCGTATATCATATAGACTTACTGCCATCCAAGGTGGTTCCGTGGTGCAGTTCAAACAGCAGAGCGCAGTCGGTTGCCGCGACGTGATAGTCGAATTGATTTTCCCCCCTTCCGGGTAGAAATCCAGAGAAAATGTGCGTCCTGATCGAGTTGCTTAGCGACCCGATGTCGTAGCTACCCTTGTATGCGAAGTTATCTGAAAATGAAGACTAAGCGCATGCTTTATATGGAAGGATAGCCCACCCTAATTCGGGTTAAGTCCACCAGATTGTCAGAATATGTCGTCAGAAACACGGCTTTATCGAGTTTCTGACAAAAGATTCTGATCGCGAGGGTGGAATTTCCTTATTCCAGAGCAGTGCATATGAAGGATACTCTTAATAAATTGTCTCTGTGTTTAAATCTGTGCCAACGAGTTGGCATTGCCAATATAAGGTTCGACCATGTACAGCCGTGGGTAAACGTTTGCGATGACATGAGGGAACTGTTTGAACCACAAGGCCGTAGGCCGCGGGTTCAAACAGTTCCCGAGTGGCACAGCAAACGTTTACCCACGACTGGACATGGCTGAACGTTATTGTTACATTTCCGTCGGAAATATCATGCAATTTGAGCATATATGCAGTACTTTCGGTACTTTGATAACACGTTCCGTTCCATTCAAACATAAATTTCAAAATTTCAGTGCGACCGTTGTGAACTGGTCTGGTGACGTAATGGCGCGTTCTAGTAACGCCATGAGACACATGCATTATGTAGGTGTTGGCGTGGCCCCGGAATGAGCACTGTCTACAGCTACCATGGTCAAACAGCACCCGCTGTACGTTTGAACACGGCTGTGCGCGGTGTCAAATAATGACAGTCAGGTAACAATAATTATTAACCATTAAAAGAGCAGACAATCCAATTGTTCTATTGCGAGTTGGAATTGCAAAAAGATGTTCAGAAACGTTCACACGCTGTGAATATTGTGTGCTACAGCTCAGGCTCAGACAATCAAATTGCTTGATTGCGAGTTGGCATTGCCAATAGATGTTCAGAAACGTTGATACTTCGGGCAATATTAACGATACTATAAATGTAAATTAGTTACCAGGTATACAATTCGGCAGCTGAGCGTTCGGGTCAAGATGGCGGACGTGACACGTTCCACTGTCTAGCAAGATGTACCGTTTTCTCTGTAATAATCATACAGGTGTACAATATAATCGACAAGTTTTTTTCTGACCTAAGTATTTACATGCATATTGTTTCCAAATATATATGGACAATTTACTGGGTAAATGATGACACTAAATAGCGTTTTTTTATTATATACAAATTGATAATCTTTCTATGACATACACCACGAATTTCCTGACCTAATATAATGCATGCGATCTGGGCAAACACATGTCAGAGTAAGAAAAATGAAACCAGAGTAATGGAGTAAGTGTTGTGGAAATATAAGGTATGTAAAAACTTTAACACACATTTCAAAGTCATTTGACCTTGGGCATGTGGACCACATGGGCACGCAATAGAATGACAATATGGATGATGAATAAGAAATATTGGATGTTGGATGTTGGAAGTAAATCGGAGTAAGTGTTGTAGAGATATAAGGTATGTAAAAACTTTAACACAAATAAGTCATTTGACCTTGACCATGGGCACATGGACCACATGGGCAGGCTATGGAATGAAAACATGGATGATGAAAAGGAAGTATTGGAAGTTGGAAGTAAATTGGAGTAACAGTTGTGGAGATATAAGGAATGAAAAAACTTTAATGCAGATTTTATAATAACGCAAACGTCTAAGTCATTTGGCCTTGACTTTGGTGCACACAGGGGCCGCATAAGTGGGACACAGAATGAATATATGGATGATGTCCAATAAGCATACGATGTTTCAAGCAAATCTGACGGTTACAGAGATAGTAGGTACTGTATGTGAAAACTTTAAAGCAAATTATGACAGAAACTTTAACGCAAACTTCTAAGTCATTTGACCTTGACCTTGGGGCACAAGGGCCGCATGAGTGAGACACATAATGAATATATGGATGATGACCAATAAGCATATAAAGTTTCAAACAAATCCGACTTACGGTTACAGAGATAGTAAGTATGTAAAAACTTTAACGCAAATTTTGACAGAAACTTTAACGCAAACTTCTAAGTCATTTTACCTAGACATTGGGCACATGGGGCCGCATGAGTGAGACACAGAATGAATATATGGATGATGACTAATAAGCATATGAAGTTTCAAGTAAATGTGACTTCGTACTGCAGAGATATAAGGTATTTCAAAACATTAACACAGATTTCGGACGGATGGACGCACGGACAACCCGGACGTCATTGTGATCACTATGCCTCGCTTTCCGCAAGCGGGCTCGACAAAAAATGATCTTCGTATGATGGTTTTCACCGTACGAAGACCAGTGCAGATCCAGATCAGCCTGTGCATCCGCACAGTCTGATCTGGATCTGCACTGTTCGCCATTCCAGCAATGAAACACCGGTCTTGCTTCTAACACGCAATACACATCGTTACCAGGCTACATGAGTGTGGTATTTGATCAGGAGCTACACTGGTCACAAATTGCCATGAACCAAATTTCTCCAGTGACAGCCACATATGAGACGCCGTGCAATTTGGTACTTTTGACATCTGCGTAATTTCATGAAATACGTTTACAAAATTTACAATATTTTCCGCAATGTACTCTGAAATTTGGTAAACTTTTGACTGTATTTACGAAAAATATTGTAAATTTTGTAAACGTATTTAATGAAATTACGATGTCCGAAGGTACAACATCACGTGACGTGTCTCAAGTATGGCTATACCTGAGGGTAATAGTTATAGATCCGGACTTCCGAGGCGCGCCTTGTCGTGTTGGCGACCAAGGCTTTAACTTCTATAAATTCCTGGCCTTTGTCGAAGTCGTAGTCCATATACACGTATGTCTGTTGGAAAGATGTATCTGTTAGTTGATGTTGGGGATGGGGAGATGGGTGATGTTCGTTTAACAGTTACGTAATATGAGACCATGTGATTTTGTACCTAACAACATGAAAAATATTTACAACATTTATGATATTTTCGTCGAAAGTTGACGAAACGTTCATAGCTATAAGAGTTTCGTCACCTTTCGACGTCAATTTACAGGAAATATCAGTTTGTCTAAATATATGAATGGCACATATTCTTAAGTACAAAATATGGGCAGTATGTTAGATGGTAAGGTGGTCGCAAGACCGGAGAAATATGTTTCCCCGGATACTCCGGTTTCCTCCCATAAAACAGATCACCCACGTTTTGCTGCCGACGAATGAATTGTTGGCCATTAAACACATTAAATCTAAACATTATTTAAAAGTAAGTACTTTTTCATTAATAACAAAAAAGTCACCATCCCAAATTTGTTTTATTTGATGAAATGCCATCAAATATTGATTTTATGGCGAAAAAACGATTTTCCTTAACATGGGGGTTAAAAATAGATTTTTTTAAAAGAAAATTTATTTGGGGACCGATTTTCAAAATCTAACTTTTGTTTTCTTAGTTACATCTAAGCAGGTTCCGAGTCAATTAAAAAAATATCTTGTTTTACTCCTCCCCCAGCTCTTCCACCTCCTTTTCCCACATGTTAAATGTACTTACATTAAATATATTTTTTTAATATAATGTGTTTAATAGCCAAAATTTCGTTGGCAGCAAAACGTGGAACAGACAGTAGACTGGTATTCTCTATACATGTACATATATTTTCAGCATTGAAACAACACAATCCAGCCGGCCACCCTTTCCACTAAACTTTTTCACTAAACTTCGTACGACAAAAATGTTCGTACGAAGATTTCTAAAATTTCATCCACACAATCTGATCAAGATCTGCACATGCAGTTCCCCATTCCATCCATGCAAAATCCGCCGTGCTTCTAACAAGCAATATAGGTCATCAGGGATTCCGCTGTGGAAAATAAAAAAATCGCCACTTCAAAAAAAATAAACAATTGGCGATAACAAATTACAATTTAAATTTTTTTTTTTTTTTTTTATTTTTGTTCGAAATTGTAATTTTTTATCGCCAATTTTTTATGTTTATCGCCAATTGCGAAAGTGGCGATCGCCAGCGGAATCCCTGGGTCATTACCAGGCTACATGAGTATGCTATTTGATATGTAGCCCATTTCACCAACATTGCAAAGTATGCTTTTCTAGAAAAGTATACTTTGAGGAAGTAATCATTTATTTTTTCCTGAAATGCATTATTTCATATAGAACTAACGATTGCATATATTTGATGATAAAAAGTATGCAGAATTATTATACTGAATTGGCTGTGATAATGTAATAAATTCAGTATAATAAAAATTAATAAATTTATCCTAAAATTTAAAATTTCTCTCTCAAAGTATACTTTGCTAGAAAAGTATACTTCGCAATGTTGGTGAAATATGCTACTGGATCTACACTGGTCACAAATGCCATAAGCCACATTTCTCCAGTCACAGCCACATTTAAGACATACAACATGAATCCAGCTAACCTCTCACCTATGGGAAGCTATACCACTAGACTTAGTAACAGTTCCGGGGTTGCCACCTCCCTCCCCTCCCCCACCCCCACGCCCGTTCAGCCACGGAGTTTACATAGATCACAGTTTACCACCAGTTGGAGTCTGAATTTAAATGCCGTAAAACACAGGAAAGTTCATTTCGAGGAGCTCGAAAAATAAGAGAACCAGCCCCCCCCCCCACAGCCCCCCCCCCCCCCCCACTGTTCCCCAAAATAAATGCTGTATCCGCCCCGGCTTTTTCGTTTCGGGAAAGATAAACATTTATTTACCGAATCCAGACGTGTTAGTCAACATTGTTAGGCTTTTTATATCAAACGTGAATTGTCAGGTTTTATACCAGGGGCGATAACCAGGTTTCCTTAAAAGGTTAATGTTTATTCTCTCTATTTATTTTTTACGTGAAATTATCATACTTCATTACGAGTCGATAAAAACATTTATTCAGATGACGCGTTTCATTGATATAAATAATTTAAACATCTCCTGCCTCATTTGCATATCAAAATAGCATGATACCACCGCGCGTCTCTATCAGTAAATTGAAGATCACTAATATATAAAGTATTATATCTGTACAGCGAGCACTCGTGATGTTTAAAACTGCTGGAATCGTTACACAAGTATACACTTATTTAATTCCTATAAGAACAGTTTAGCCTAATCGATGGAGTCACAGCTTTAAGTCACCGTACACGGTGCTTCAATGTTTCATTTATTTATTACAGTATTTACATTTGGTGCAAATAATTGACTTAAAATAGTGAAAAAATTGCGTATTGATTTTAACACGTATAGTAGTATATAAGAGTCATAATGATACAAGTTTATATGGAAGCCACACACTACGTGTGGTGGCTTCCACACGAAACTTGTAATCATTATGACTCTTATATACTACTACCGCGAGACCATATATTTATGACATGAGAAGATACACCCTATTAGAGATAAAAATCCCTATGTTATACTCAGTATATATATCACATAATGGTTCTAGTTAAGTGTGCATGGTTGAAAAACAGGTAGTCACGAGAGATGTTTTCGCACCGGTATTTACGAATATTGCAAACATCACCGTGCATGGATGCGAAGAAGGTTCCGTTTCGCCTGCCCATGTCGACATTGTGGGGTAGGGACCAAAGCCGAGTCACTGCTATGTCCACCATGTGGTGGCACTCAGGCTACTCATCGAATGGTTAACAAGGGATTACGTGCTCGCAAGTATTATCGTTTAGTAACAATTCAAATCGGAAAGTCAGTTAGAAAGATAGAATCGATCAAATAGTCACGGTGTTTCTACAGCATTACTACACTGGTAAAAAACATTATCAAACTAATTTTTTTTATAAAATTGAACAGAAAAAAACAAGTACCAATATAAACGAGAAAATGGATAATACAATACAATTGGAATTGAAAGTTTTTAATGGCGTGTGTTGAAGAAGTTTACGAAGAATACGGGGGTTATAATCCTGTATATAAATTCTATAAAATGAGAACACTAGGCGATATCGAATATATGAAATACCAGCGTAATTTATTACGCTCCGACAAAAACGTTGCATTTACAATATTATACCGGCAACTATGTCAACTATACAAGAGGCAAATACGAACATTAAGACAGATAATGCGTATCGGATATGAAACTAAGGCGTATTATATAAAACTATTAAAACCCAACGATTCGTTTACGAACGTACATTTCTACGATATCACTTATAAATTTATTGTTGTAATCACAACACCAAGCAGACGACAATGTTTCACTTACACGTGTTATAAACATGCAAATTATGTGTGTCCTACTTACACGTATAGTAAGTGTCCATTTTTATAGAGAATTACACGATTACGTCTTCGGGATGAAACATAAACACACTGTAATATATACTACACACGTGGGTGTGTATTACACAACCCGCTATCGATATTCCGGAAGTATTTCTTACATTGTGATTGGTTGGCATGTTTTTAATTTTTTTAATTTTACTTTTAATAATTTAGAACGTTATAACCTATATTATTAAATAAAAAACGAACTTATTATATAAAAAGCAAATAAAAAAAAAAGAGTAAATATTGGTATTGCACAACACGGTTTTAGCTTAATATATGTAAAATTAATCAACAATACTTTGTCTTGGGGGACGCCCCATGACGAAAAATGAGCGCTCAGTGCACCCGTGCTGACACTTCCAAGGTTGCCTAGACTTTCGACACTAATTACTAGATCAGCCGAGAGATGGGGGTGTGCAGTACGGGTAGCTACACCTCGCTAAGCCAAACAGAAAAGAAAATGAATGAATGAATGAATGAAAGAGAGTGGCTTAGCGGGGTGGACCCAGAAGGGTTTTGCTGGCGCGGTTTCGAGCCTCGGTGTGACCCAACTTTTTTTTTTGTTTATAATTTTCCTAAAATTAATTAATAAATTGTTTACTGCACAATATAATTATTTAATAAAAATATTAATTTCTTCCGACTTTATCTCCAAGTTTTTCCCTAAATTTATCCCAATCAGTACACTCAATTTTGGGCATGGTGGCGCGCGCCTTGATTCTTATATCATTTTTTAATTGTTCATATCTCCCCATTTCTTCCACCATGGATTCAAACTCTAAATTTGATATTTTCTTATCGGCCAACGCTTTGGACACCATAACGTCGATGGTATTTTTCTTCGACCTGGCGAGAACGGATATTCTATCATGTTTTCTACATTTTTTCTCGAGTTTTCCACCCGACGCCCTAATTACCATACACAACAACCCAGAAACGGCCGACACCGCACATAAAATCCCGCTACGGGAACCGTTATAATGGTGGATATAGTTGCAACTGTCCCCGCCCCACACAACACAGAAACACTCGCCAGAGCCGTGCTAGATACTTCAGCCATGTTCACCGCGCGCCTATATTTTTTAGCGTTTCTTTTTCTATTTGTATATTCTCTAACTAAAATATCCTGCATAGCGACGATATTATTCAACCTAAAATCTGAACTTCTTCTTTCGTTAATTGTACACAGTGTTGATGGAGTGGTATTGACAATTGGAAGCGTTGATTCGTTCATATTTATAAATTTTACAAATTTATTTCAATATATTAGTATTTACAAAATAAGTTCAATTAACAACGAGACAATAGTGGAAGAACTCTCTTGGTCACCGAATTTCGTATCAAAGTTAATAACACTACCTTTGGAAAGTCTAATTCGATCATAACCGAGAACGAAACCACCGTCGAACTATCTCCAGAGATTTTAGTGACTCCAATCCCCCGTTTCTTCCCCCATCTACTACAATATTTATCGCGACCGCGCCCACAGGTTTACCACTACCATTAACCGAGCAGACCGCCATTTGGATAACTTCACCTGCGGTGTCATAGTGTATCCCCCACATTTATTACTCGCTTTGGCACCAAACGAATATTCATAGTGCCCCTCAACCAATGGGCCCCGCTTCTCAGCCCAAACTATTATGGCACGTTTTAGCGTTTTCATTGTTCGCACTATTCCGGCAAGCGCACTGTTTGCGTTATATGCCTCAGTACGAATATTATAAGAGGCCTCCTCAAGAGCTTTGGTCGCGGCTATACGATCATGTTTCAGTTTATCGGAAACTTCGGTTATCTTTCCGTCTAGTTCGGTAAGTGCCGCTTCTCTACTGAGAGAGTCCTCTAAGCGCAATGCATCATATGCCTCCGTAATGGTCGCCTGGTGGCCTTTTAGGGCTTTCTCAACACCCGACCGGGCCTCTTTTTGAAATTCGGTTATTTTTCCATCTAGTTCACCAACCGCTGCTTCTCTGATGAGAGAGTCCTCTGAGTGCAACACCTATAAACCTACCTCCGTAAGGTCCGCCTGGTGGTCTTCTCGGGCTTTCTCAATACCCGTTCGTACCCCCTCAACCCCCAACCGGGCCTCTTTTCGAAATTTGGTTATCTTTCCGTCTAGTTCGGTAAGTGCCGCTTCTCTGTTGAGAGAGTCCTCTGAGCGCAACGCCCCATAAGCCTCCGCAATGGCCTCCTTGTGGTCTTCTCGGACCCCCTCAACCCCCGACCGGGTCTCTTTCAGAATTCGGCTATTTTCCCGTCTAGTTCAGTAAGTGTAGCTTCTCTGTTGAGAGAGTCCTCTAAGCGCAACGCATTATAAGCCTCCGCAAGGGCCTCCGCAAGGGCCTCCGCAAGGTTTGACTGGTGGTCTTCTCGGACTTTATCAATACCCGACCGGGTCTCTTTTCGAAATTTGGTTATTTTTTTATCTAGTTCGGCAACCGCCGCTTCTCTGACGAGAGAGTCCTCTGAGCGCAACACCTCATAAACCTCCGTAAGGTCCGCCTGGTGGTCTTCTCGGGCTTTCTCAATATCCGCATCTCTAATGAGAGAGTCCTCTAAGCGCAACGTAAGGGCCGCCTGGCGGTCTGCTCGGACTTTATCAATATCCGACCTACTCTCTTTTCGAAATTTGGTTATTTTTTACCTAGTTCGTTTAGTTCCGTTTCTCTGATGAGAGAGTCCTCTAATCGCAACACCTTATAAGCCGCCTGATCTTTCTCAATTTGTGCAGTCGCCGTCCGCACTTCTACTCTAACATCTGATATACTCCTGTGAATCCCGTTTGTGACCTTCGATATGGTTTTATTGATCAGGGCCTTGGTTTTTCCAGTAGTTAAAAAGTCTCGCTCTGTCGGGATGAATCCACCTTCTGCCGGTTCCAAATTGTTTGAATTTGTCACCCAATCGGAAGAACTACCTGGTCCGTATATATTCATAATAAAATTAATTATAATATTGGGCACCTATACTCAAATGGAAATTTCGAGAACTACCGAAATCGGGTAATCGTTTTTCAACTTTCTCGCTTGATCATCGAGAATAGAGACCGTAAATTCGTGGATATGTCCCGATTCCAAAATTTTCATCTCGGGGTGTGGGAAGTCTAAGGTCACAGTCTCGCCATAGAAACAGTCGCTGGCTTGCACGGTTTTCAGTAATGTGCTGGGAGTGCCGTCTACCGTGTTGTACGATGTGTTCACCCGATCCAGGTGCACCCTGAGAGTTTTTGTGAAGGCGAAGTCCACCGGGTTATCACCGACGTACTCACCCGGGGTAAACACTCCTTTGTTTGAGGAGTATGTCTCTCTAAAACCGAGTTGAATACCCAACCCCGGGGAGACCACTACCTATTATTATCAGTGCTGATGGTCATTGTTGCGAGCCCGGTAGCATTCGATACTGTGAGGTTGATTATACCGTCAAGCTCTGAGTTGACAAAATCTTTGAGCTGTCTTATTCCCCACAGTCCGTGAGGCAGCTTTACACCTAATTGTTGTCCATCCTTCACATAGTAAAACCCTTCGCTCTTCCCCACATTCTGCCACCCAACCGTGAACGTGATTGATCTGAGGCCTACCCGGCGTTGTCCGCAGCAGTTGTCTATTAACTTTTGAAGTTCACAACTCCCTTTTTGAACATTAGTGATAGTAGCAAACATAATAATATCTTTCAATGGATACAAAAGCATTTAGCTTTAATTCTAATGCAAAGTATAAAGTTGGTGGTGTATACGCTCAAAAGAACACGTGCTGTGTGGTGTGCCACAACTGGGTGTGGTGTATCTTTCGGAGACCACATAAAACCAAGTAACAGCATGATGAGCAGTAGCTTATACAACTTTCATGTTTATTATACTATTAGAAGGATTTTGAAAGAATTACGTGTTCCACTACCACAAGATGCTGCATGGAATCCTACATCTAACACATATGATAGGAGAGCGTTTGAGAAAATAGCCAACGAATTTGGTGTGGACCCAAACCGTGATTGGAAACAAAAAGTTTACACCAAGAACGATTCAATGGGGGACCCCTTTTTTGAAGAAGCTGGAAATGATGTAAAAGTTGTTGATGGCACATTCGATAGCAGTACTAGAGGTACACGTCAAGTTTCCTAATACATAAAAGACCAAGTTTTTTTCTTAATGTATTCTCAGATAAAACCTACTACCAAACATATCCGGCTTCACTACACCAACCATCTAAAGTTGGAATAGCATGGAGTACATTTATATTAGATAAAAGCACTGGATTTACTCAGGCCGGTGTTAGTCGGCTTAATGATTCAATTCGTACATATGTGTGGGCTATACTAGGTGCGCAAAAACAAACTCGCAGTTCTATAATAGGAGTCGGAACGGCGTTTGACACGCAAAAACAGTTATTGGCACTTGTTGAGGACGCCATCTCAGCTAAGGTGGACCTGGAGAAGGCGATCCAGAATTATCAAGACGTTTTGCAGACTGCCAGCACCCCAGTGGACTATGTATTTGGAATAGGTCTTTATATGGCGCCGAGCAATATGATACTACGAGACGACCCGGTTGATGGTTACAATAATCAAATCGTAATCGCCACCGCCAATCAAAAAATCGGTCACAACGGTAACGTGAACACGGATATCATCAAGCGCACCCCCAACATGATCGGCGCGGAGTTGTAAATTCAAATAAATTCGAAAAATATTTCATAAAACCCCCAAAACACAAAATGGATACACATCCCTTAACACAATCGAACCCAGTACCCCCAAAACACAAAATGGATACACATCCCTCAACACAATCGAACCCAGTACCCCAATTAGTAAATTGGATGCACCATCAAGTTCCATCAACAATGTTAAAACACCAATCATCAACAATGTTGAAATTGGAAGCACAACACACGAGGAGGAGAAATTAGCGCTCGTCGTCGCCCTCGTGGCGATCGGATTATTTACGCTTTGGTTTTAGGAACTCTCTGGCGAAGAATAGTAGGAGACCGGCGATGGCCACGATTAAAGCCCAGCGGTATTCTCGGCGAGCCATCCGACCGTTTTTGATAATATAGATAACAAGAAGGAGAGGAGACCTCCTATCAAACCAGGCAGCGCGGCAGCCAACTTTCCTGCTAATTTAGCCAGGAGACTGGCGAGGGCTTTTAGTTGTTTTTTTATCCACTCCTTGGCTCCACCGGATGGCGCGGGTGCTTGTGCTGGTGCGGGTGCAGGTGCTGGTGCGGGTGCTGTTGCGGCACCAGCATTGACAGCTACAAATAGAGACGATATAGATAGAATTAGGGTCGATATAATCATGCTGAAAGCTGTGATGATGGTTAATATCGTGACGCCCTTCTCTCTGAACAGAGTGCGAAGACGCTCACCGAGTGTCGTGTCCTCGTGCAGAACCCTCGAGATTGTTTCGCGGCTCCGACTTAAATGGCCGGAAAGCGTCTCACGGTTAGTCGAAGCAGCCTCCAAGCGAGCTTCTCTTTCGTCCCGCAACGACCGCAGGAGTTTGTTAATCCTCTCGGTAGATTCTCTATCGTCACGGATTTCCCCAAGTTTTCTTTCTTCTAACGCGATATGTTTGTCCAGCACCGTGAGTTTGGAGAGGTTATTGACCAGTTCGCCCCGAGTTGTTTGCAGAGCCTTATCGAGTCCCCGGAGTTCGCGAAGAGGTAATGGTGGGTCATATTTCGTGCCGTTCATTTCGTTGACCGTGTTTCCACTGTGTTAATAGCGTCGGTGGCTATACGAGGGACATCGCTGAGCTCGCTCGTTTCTATAGCGGCGGCCGTCTTCGCCAGCGTTTCGTCGGTAGACTGTAGGGTTTTTACCATTTGTTGAGGCATCTGCGACCGATCATCGATCACTCCGAGAGAGCTCGAGCGAGGGATACTCCATATCGGTTCACGGAAGAGGGGCTGAGGAACCGAGTCGGGTCGTTCTTGTACGTCAGCAACTTCCAGCTATTACCCATTTAACCCACAAGTCTCCTCTTTTAGTGCTGCGGAACTCCAACGTGGCATTGATGCCGTGTTTAGACACCTCACTCTCCCACCGTTTCACCCGAGACTCCGTTTCCGTGAGAGGCGCCAGCTCATTCTTGGAGATCCCCGCAGGAATCTCGGCACCGCCCGCCCATGCCGGAGTTGCGGGTGGGGCCTCCCACATAGGGGCACCAGCAAACAAAGATGCGCCTGGACCAAGCGAAGGTTTATTTCGTGGTTCGCCTGGAACAAACAAAGGTGTATTTTTGGGTGCTGGTGTCTCTATGAAGGTCGTTTCGTCATAGTTATCGATGTCATCATCGATGTCATCATCATCGCGGAAATCGTCTCTGCCGATTTCATCCATGTCAATATCGTAATCAGCCATATTAATTTCTTAAAATTAATTATGTATTAAAGACAAAACCACATACGGGTTTAATATAGATTCACTAAATTATGTCTTCGAGTCAATACGGTCGCAAACTCAATCCATACCGCAGACTGCGTGAGCCCCTCGGGGCAAAAGGCGTGAGACAGAGTGTCGTTATTACGAACAACCCATCGACGATCGACCAGAACCAGCAGCTCTTGGTCCGCTTCCCCAACCTCGGAGCTAACGACGTCATTGTGCCGGGGACTGTTCGCCTCGCTTTCACTATTTCGCTGACGTCGACGGACGAGGACCGAACAGTCGTTCAGAACCTGGGTCGCGCCATCGTCACAAAGACCATGATAAAGATTTCTGGTAATGAGGTGATGTCGATCGACGACAGCGACGTCTACCATTGTTATCAGGACCTATGGAAGACGGCGCAAGAGCGCGAAAACGCTGTCTATCAGGGTATTGACACCAGCGCGTAGACGTAGACAAGAACGTAACCAGGCTTAGAATCGGGGCTGCTAACAAGGCAGATAACAACGTGAGCGACAATGCGGTCGCGGGCGCCTACGGCAACCGCTTCTACATCCCGCTCGACTTTGAGTTGCTGGAGAGTCACATGCCCTACTATCAGAGCGCTTTGGCTGACCGCCTCGAATACGAACTAACGTTCAACGACTACGGCCGAGTTCTCATAGCCAGCGACATGTTATCGAGTAGTACGATCGATAATGTTTACGCTGGAGTACGACATGGTCACGATGCCCGAACTCGCGCGATTGATCAGACCCAGTACGCCGGGCGCGTTGCCATACTTTATGACCGAGTTCTTCGCCATCGCAAGATGACGAAAGACAAAAGCAACACATTGTGGAATATTAATGTCAACGTACCCGCCCGCTCGATGAAAGGTATACTGATGTTGTTCGAGGATGCTCGGTTCGCGTTCGGTGCTCAAAAAAACCGACAAATTCTATAACCCCAAAATCACGAAGGTAGAGGTGACGATCGAGGGAGTACCCAATCAACTCTACAGCGCGGGTCTTCGCGCGCACCAGCAGTGGGACGAAGTAAGAAAGCAGTTTGCTGCCGGCTCTAAGCGCTCTCCGGAGGTTGCAGCAGTTGCCAAAGACCTGCATCTCTCGGCCGTCTCCCTCGCGGAGTTCCTGAATACCAAATACGCGTTATGACTAGACATGCGAGCCAGCGACGATGACCAAATACACGGCAGCGGACGCCAAGTTGAGAACGCTAGCGAGGGTGTGTTTGACGATCCAGATAACCAAAGAGGCGGACGGAGCCGTGCCATTGAACGTGTACTTATATACAATTACAGACGCACAACTCAACATCGAAGATGGCCGATACGTCTCAGCACTCTACTGATTTAATAAAAAAATCATCTAACGATTTATTAATTAATTTTAAGAAAATTAGCAATCAATACCAATTCACGATTGGAGATGCCCACTCTGCCATAATATGTGTGCAGACAGGATGCAGAAAAAAACGGTTTTCATCCTAGACTTGCTCGAGGGCTCCTACCGCGATGCCTTTCGTCACATTGTGATCCTGTGTCCCACTGTGCGGCACAACGATACTTTTATCAGCGGCGCCCGTGGATATGGACCGACCCTGAGGTATACGTTATTGACCCCGGGTGATAGGCTTCACGATTGGTTGCGTGGTTTATACCAAAAAATTCCAGGGTGAGCCACCCTATACGTGATTGACGATTGCTCGGCCAAGGCGGCGATGACCAAAAGAAGGACATGCTCTCCGAGCTCGCATTTTCTGGCCGCCATGCTAGGCAAAGCGTATGGATATCCACTCAAAGTACAACGCCGTCTTCAAGGATCTGCGCGAGCAAACGAAATGGGTCGCCCTCTTTCACTGCAAGGACCGAGACTCATTCGATGACTGTCTTCGAGAGAATGACGTTATCCCAACACGCGAGGAGCGCCTGGAGGTTCGACAGATGCTTTCGGAAACTAAGCACGCCAAGCTTTTGCTAAAGACTGATCAACCAACTACTTACGAAGTTATCAATTAATTTTATAATTAATTAGCAATTACTGAACAAATGCTGAACAAATGCTGAACAATGCTTAGCAATTGCTGAACAATGCTGAACAATGCTGAACAAATGCTTAACAAATGTTGAACAAATGCTGAACAATGGTTAACAATGTTAACAATTTGGTGCTCTGCTGCGAGCTTTGTTGCGAGCATAATGGTGATCATAAGTATCGGGTGGTGTGCTTTGCAATATGTTAAAGTGATGAGACTTGTTAGAATAGTTAAATTAATTTTAAGAAAAAATGAACTGCGACGAACTTCTCGATCAGCTAATGGAAGAAACTCAACTCCGACTGCCAACATAGATAATGATCCGACAGAGCAATCGGAAATCAACTCCAACGGCGGTTGGTATTGGGTTGAGTGCAACGACTCCGAATGAAAATGAAATGCGGCGCGACGAGAGCGGCTAGCTGCGCTGGTTGCTGGGGACAATCGGAGCATTATCTCGGTAGGCGTCTCTCAGTTTTTCAGGTGGATAAGATGTCAGATGCGGAGATCGATAAAATGTATGCGCGATACGAATCTAGGTTAGGTGCGGAGATGACAAAAACTCTCGGATCGGCGGCTATTTATTTGTACGCAACCGCCGTTAGTATACTTCTCCCTATACCAAACACCGTGGGATTGATTGACGATCTAGAGACTGACCCTTTTATAGGTCACACTCTTAGAACGGCCTGCTGCTCAATTTATCACAAGTTTGGAATGTACTTAGCTCCGCTGACAAAAAGTGTTTGACCACGGGTAAACACTGTCAATTTGGACATATATGCCCACGAACTATAAGCTCTAATATTAATATTATAAATGATGACACAAGACACACCTGCGAGAGTGACGGAGTTGAACCCGATTGCTCCAACCCAATCGAACCTGAGTGTTACTCCGCCACTGGATGACATACCGCATATAAAAAATCCCAAAAGACAGGCAGCTGGGCGGGCGGCGGCTGCCACCCGAAAAGTTAAACAAGATAAAATACTCGCGGAGCTTCGAGAGGCTAAACAGTCGTTGCAATCGGGGACGGAGACAGCAAAACATCTGAAGACAGAGTTGAGTACAACAACACCCCCAATTCACGAATTGGAAGCACATCTCAACCCATAATCGAGGTTGGGCGAATCCGATTGAACCCAAATTCGTGAATTGGAGTTGGGTTGTTGGTGGTGGTCTGGCAGTTGTTGGTGCCCTGTGCGTGTGGAAATACCCCATATTATCGAAAAAACAACCAGCCAGTGTTCAGAAGAAAGTTACGAAACACCAATCGCGATTGGATGCGCCCCATTAAACATTGATCGCGACCCCTTTTATATGCAATAATTTTAATGGTGGCTGAACAAAGATGGTAAAATGTTAGTGAATGCGCTTTATCACGCCGTGGTGATATCGGGTTTCAGTATCAGGTATGCTCGACTATCAAAGATGGCCCTAGGAGGATCCGCTCCCAAATTGGACTTTACTGCGAGAGACGTAGGGCTCGCGACCTTAGATGTAGCGGCCGCAGTTTGGACCCGAGATTATCTAGTTAAAGCTGGAATTCTACCAGTTAATATATGGAAATAAATGGCCTCAATCGCAGTATTATAGGTGGTGCGCTCGTAAACGCATTGGCGTTCAGCGGTAGCAACTTTATATTCTCTAAAATGAGAAGCTCGAACGTGGATGAGGAGCGTAAGCGTCACGATTTTAGCTGTAGAACAACTCAATAGCGCAAAGGAAGCGTGGTCGAAAAAACGAACCGCCCATCTTGACTGGGTCAATGAAGAGCTTCGCCGCGAAAATCACACTGCACAAACTTTTCAGAACGTTGAAGAAGACAACCGCGAGTACGCGCTGGCATATCCGCAGAAAAGTCTCGCGCCGCGCTGGATCGCGAGCCCCAACTTTCAGATTTCTATGTACCGTCAGAGCCCCAAAAAGACCGCGAGCTCGCGTTCATCGTCGTGGGAATGGGTGTGGTGGGTCTCGTCGGCTACTATATTCAATCGAGATTTTAAATTAATTATTTTAAATAATTTTTTTATAAATATATATATATAGAACGATGTCAGTTGACGAACTTATTTTGCTATGATTGATGTAGGCTACACTGCCCTTAAACACCGCATGGCTGGTGCAAGGAGTATGATTCGTCTGGCCCGAGATTCTCTCGAGACGTGGCGGGAGGACGAAAAAGCGGCCACCCTTTTCGCAAAGCGGATTATTATCGACGCAGTTACCGGACGATCTGGCGAGGGCATGTTGGAGATTGTCCGATATATTAGAATACATCACATACGATGAACACGCGCAAACTTAATACCAAACTATCGGTTCGCCTAACGCGCAAGCTAGCGAACACGTACTATAGCCCCCGCGGCTACTGGAAGGGACTCGCTGCCATCAAGAACCTCGCGGCGGCGACCAAGGTTTCAGAAAACGCTGTTAAGGAATGGCTCAAGAAGCAGGCCATCTGGCAGATCTATTTAACCGCGCCTCACAATATTCTGCGCCCGAAATTCGACGTGCCGGTACCGAACCAAGTTCACCAAGCGGATCTCCTGTTTCTCCCTCACGATCGCGTCGGTCATAAGACGTACAAGTACGCGCTGACAATCGTTGACGTAGCGAGTCGTTATAAGGGGGCTGAGCCGTTAGCCACTAAAGAGTCTTAAGGAGGTGGCCGAGGCTCTCTCCCGAATATATAAGAGGAGTCCTCTCAAATGGCCGAATCTTCTCCAGGTCGATCCCGGCCGCGAGTTCATGGGCGCGGTCTCTCATTTATTGTCTAAGCACGACGTTTCTGTCAGACGCGGCCGCGTCAACATCCACCGGGACCAGGGATCGTGGAGCGCTTCAATCGAACCTGGCTGAGAGACTGTTCGGACACCAATACGCTAAAGAACTTGTAGACCCTCATTCGCGATCGACCGAGTGGGTGGCCAGACTGCCCGCCGTGGTCTCCGCACTGAACGGAGAGGTGACCAGATTGATAGGTAAGAAGCCCGTAGATGTTATCAAGTTTAAAAGGGTGACGAGCGAGCCCTCTGCCGTCTCGCGCGCGCACCGTTGGTTTAGAGGAGCAACGGCTTCCATCGGATGTTGACGTCCGGTACCTCTATCAACCGGGAGAGCTCGAAGGTGGCAGCCGCCGCGCGACTTATCCCGTGTGGTCTCTCAATGTATATCATCTAGATCGATATATTACCAAACCCGATGAGCCCGTGCTCTACTATTTGGATGATGGGCCATCTCGAGGGTTTGTTCGCGAAGAACTTCTTATGGTGCCTTCTGACACCCAGCTACCCCCGGATCGTCAGAGTCTTTAGTATTCTCTCAGAGTTTTTTTTTTTTTTTTTACCTATCCTATAGGCTCGGTGTGTAACCCGTCTTCCATCACTCTCCTCTTGTCGTAGTACGCCGAGTCCTAATTTTTGTTGACAGTACGTCTTCATCACCCCGTTAATCATTCGGAATATCCCCTGTTCTCCGCCATATCCCTCCCACCCCCTTCGAGAGCACTCTTATACCTTCCCCAAGTCAGATCGTTAGATCTCATCGACATCCCCTTGGCCGAGTGCTTGATTTTCCATCACCGCTCACGTAGTAACACTTGTACTACACAGAGCGATGGCTCTATCCCCTTCGAATTCCAGCTTGAACAGTCCCGAAATTATTCTGTTGCTCCACACGTCCCACGCCAACCACTCGGTCTTCTCCTTATTAAACTTTCTCTTCATATTCTTTTCTTCACCACCGCCGCCAGCGTCTACTACCGACAGCGCGAAGTACATGCTGTCAGTGTCCATCTGTATCAGTTTCGAAATCTCCGCGATCCACGTACTTGTCCAAGAAATCGTAGTAGAACTCCAGCATCCGGAGCTTGGCCAACTGGTAGACCGCTATGCCACACTGAAACGGTCTGTTGATCACCACTCGAGTCTTCCAGCTCGATATCTCGTAAGCCTCCCCAATCTCCTCCAGGTCTTCGAACCACGCCGACCTCAGTGCCCGATCGACAGTCTTGTCATCCTTCGTATATGTGGTGTTCAGGTGTCTCTCTTGCGCCTCTATCAGCTTGCCACAACATGCGTTGCCAACCAGTTTGAATATCTCCGCCAACACCGGCTTGCTCTTGTCGACGTCCCCCGTCCGTCTAGCAGCGGTGACCTCTTTAACGAACCATTGAAACGGTTTGCCGGGCGTGTAGTCTATCACCCTATGCACCGCCTTGACGATCAGACCGTGCTCCAGATACCACTTCAGCAGCGGGGAGTATATGATCATCTTCTTGGCGGACATTGCCCCCACGAGCTTTCTCTGTCCTTCGACTCTTTTCCTCCCGGTCCCGGCCAGGTAGTCCTTCATGTGCTGCGGAACCTCGTTCTCATCGAATTCTCGATTAACGAACAGCGGTGACATTTCCGAGAACTTGTCTCTCAACGTTTCAGGGACCTCTATATCCAACTCCGCAAATCCGAACCACTTTTCACTCCTGACCTTCCTCACGAAACGGTCTATATACGACTGTCTTTCCGGGTCGTCACACGTCCATATCTGCTCCTCACCACACGGCATGTCCTCCGACAGAGTAGATAGGTACAGAGCATTGGCATCGTACCCCAGCACCGCCTTGCACATCTTCTCCTCCCGACTCCCCACCTGACCCCTGATCGTCGACCTTCCAGCCTCGGCGTATCTGGAGAATACTATGGACGGACCACCGACCAATCCCTGCTTCATCATCTCGTAAGTTTCAGACTTCGGTGATCACAGCTCGGGCGTGTCCGCCTTCCCATCGATCGACCCGCGGAGTAGGTACTGAAGGGAAACACCGGGCAGAGACACAGCATCCTTGAGTATGTCCACGCCTCTTCCCCTGTAGAACTCCGTCATTTTAGTCAGAGCCTCCAGGAACGGTCCTACATCCAAGTCGTTGTAGTGTCGCAACCATTCCTTGAACGTCTTCATCCCCTTTTCTCGGAATACCTTCTTACACTCTTTCCACTCGGACAACGACAGTAGGAACTCACCCTTCAACTTCGAGTACCACTCGGGATAGTCTGGCAGCCCCGGATGGTCGAGCTTGTCCGCGCTATCGAACCACTCGTACGGAAAGTGAGACTTTACCGTTTTACAGTCGTACGCCTTAACCCACCGGTCGTACGTGGTACCGGGTCCCAGATACTGGATGATGTCGAGAAATTTAAACTCCGGGGTAAACAGAAACATCGTCGTGCTGGCTCTCTTTCCGACCATCACCTTATTCACGGTGGCCGCCAACTTCTCTACAAAGTACTGCTTGATGAGGTTCAGGTCGTACCTGCTACAGTTGAACCCCACCACCGGGACTTGGTCAATCCATGAGATAATCTTTGTTTGATGAGACTTCGATAACATACTATGTCGGCCGGCAGATACTTCTTCTAACCCCCTCCCTGATTGCCTTGCCTCTCATCTGCAGCTCAGTCACGAACTTCTCGACTAGCGTGTCGGGATCTCGTTCGCATAGGTGTGTGATCCCTTCATGCATCGTATCCCCCAACGACACCGACATAGGAACGTGCTCGACCTCGAAGGTCAGGTCTTTGGTGGGTCGCGTGGTTTTTGACTTGTCGAGATACGCCTCGAAGTCGTAGACTATCTGGTGGGGGTACAGAGTCGTCTCCTCCTCGCGTGGCGATTGTGGATAGTAGGTATTCACCTCATTCAACCACTCGCACTCCCACATCACCACCAGCTCGTAACCCGCATTCCTTATCTTGGCGTCTTGAATTTTCGTCCTCTTGTACAGCGATCTCGCGTTACCTCTCATGCAATGCCTCGGACACCCGTGCCAGTAGCATCCGTGAAACTGAAACACGGTCTCGGTCTCGTGACAGTAACCGTCGACCGGATCACCGGCCACCCACCTCTCACCACCGTGACCGCAGTTGGCGTTGGCGGTGATGTATGTGCTTTCCCACCCTCTCCTCTTCTCTGCTCAACCATTGAATCGATCTCACACTCGCTGACCCCTTAGGATAGAACGCCTTCTCGTAGGCCGACTGTGGTCTCCCTACCCTCTTACCTGGACATGTCACCACGGTCTTCCCACCCATGCAGGTGGTCGCGTGCCTGTGCATGTTACACGACTTTGTGAACCGTTGTTGAACAATCCGTGCACCCGTACTCGTTTCGTCATCTTGCGGGAGATTCGTTATGAGGAACGAGTGACCTCCAAACATTCATTCCTATCGTCATTGTCTTCCCCCCAACCACGTCGTAATTTGCTGGAACTTATTCATGAGGTACCACACTCCGTCGGCGGTGGGCTCGTAAACGCGAATGCCCATCTTGAAGCGCTCTTCTACCTTCTTAATATCATCCAGGGGGATTCCCTTACTACCCGGTCCGTTATCGTGCCCGAGGTATTCGCGAGCCAGAGCTCGTGCCTTCCTACAACACCCGTCGGGTCTCCCTCCACGTTGGATGGCTATGCACCTAAACAGACACAAGTAGTCGTCGTACGTGTCGACGGAATACATTCCCTTTTTCTGTCTTAACCAGTCTGGAGTTTTCCCGCTCCCATGAGAAGTTGTTGCGCGTCGATGATCATCTTCACCTCGACCGATATCCAACGAACGAAGGTCCATTTTGTGTTTGGTCTATCGACTTTGTCGATGTCCATTCGACCTTTCTCTCTATCGGATATCCAACTCTCGGCTTTGGCTATCTCGTTTATCCACGGACTGCCCTTTGATTGTTTGTGATAGATCATAGTAGCGTCGATCTCTATGTTCCTAATACGATACGAGCACGAATACCTCAGGTAACATGCCGTGGTCATCTCTGGGCGAATTTTATTCATTATGCGAGATTAGCGATCTCCCCGTCTACCCCCCTCTCGAAAGTCCATACTATCTTCCTCCTACCCCTATCAACAGTTTCCCTAACTTCGGCTTCTTCGGCGAGAATCCTGGGACCTTCCTCCACCAAAGCTCTGGCGATATCTCTCCTCTTCTTGGGAGGTCTCCCCACCAACCCTTGATAAATCTTATTGTAATACGCCTTGTATATGGGTTTTCTACGTGCGCTGTGATCTTCTTTTACACGCTGCGCGTAAGCGGTGGCGCGCAGACTGGCCATCGTCTCGTTCTCCAATTTCTCGGAGCATTTTTCGGGGTCGGCGGGCAGTCGTCCGGTCGAAACCGCACGCCGCAGCCTCTCCTCGTAGACGACGGTTCGCGCGTCACTTATCCTATCTGCTATATCTTTCTTGAGTCTCAAACCTCTTAGGGAAATTCCCCAACTCTTAGCTTGCTCTCTCATTTGCTTTATGGTAGGCATTATACTGAGTATAACCAATAGATTTTTTATCTTCAATAGGGTGTAAGTTTATATTTATTCGTAATAAATATATGACAGATTGTTGTAATATACTTAGTATAACTTATGGATAACTTGTCTTTAATAGGGTGTCAGTTTATATTTGTGACAGATTGGTGTAAAATACTGAGTATAACTTATAGATTTCTTATCTTTAATAGGGTGTCAGTTGTTATTTTATTCGTAATAAAGTATGACAGATTGTTATATATACTGAGTATATGGATAATTTGTCTTTAATAGGGTGTCAGTATATATTTGTGACAGATTGCTGTAAAATTACTGAGTATAACTTATGGATTTCTTATCTTCAATAGGGTGTCAGTTGTTATTATTCGTAATAAAAAGTATGACATATTGTTGTATATATATACTGAGTATAACATAGGGATTTTTATCTCTAATAGGGTGTATCTTCTCATGTCATAAATATATGGTCTCGCTATGTAGTAGTAGTATATAAGAGTCATAATGATTACAAGTTTCGTGTGGAAGCCACCACACGTAGTGTGTGGCTTCCATATAAACTTGTATCATTATGACTCTTATATACTACTCGTATTGCGACATGTTCGCATTCCAGTCTATCTTTTTTTTGTAGTGATTGCTTACACGCAATAACAATAAAGTTAGCATTTCAATTGATGGATTTACATTTATTGAGCATAGGCTGCATATGCAGCCTATGCTCAATAACTGTAAATCCAATAATTGTTTACAAACAATAAAACAAACTAATTAAATAGTACTCACGTCGGAGATTTTCGGAATAGTTTGGCCCAGTTGCAAGCTTCCGTCTATACTGATGAGGGTTCCTGAAGACTTGGACGGCGGCTGGGCCCCACAAACGGAACCCCAAAACAACGCCGATATTATTACAACAAGCATTTTTCTGACTGCTGAAACACTTCGTTTACAATTAAAATACGGGAAAACGTGTCGTCTGCTGTCTTAAAAGTTTGTTTTATTTCTTAACAAAAACATATTTTGGCAGCCCATGAGACGATACGATTCTCATGCGCTGTCAAAATGTGATTTTATTTAGTAATATCGCAGATAAATGAAACAGCAGACGACAACGTATAATTCACCGCTATTATGGTTAATGGTTTGAACAAATGTACACATGCTTTTATCTGGTCACATTAATGGTACGTAATCAGGAACATATGACACTTTGAGGCGGTGTATGAATAAACACATGTTACTCTAATTCGAATCACAGCAGGTGGAGAAATGAGGTTGTTCATAAATCAACTCTGACAAATGCCAACAACAATAGCTGTGTATAAACGCCAGAAGTTATTTTTCGCCAACATTTGAGGAGATGTAGATTTGAGGAGATGTAGATTCAAGTTGCATGATTACGTGGTTACAACAACAACAACAACGTCGCCCACTTCAAAGTATTATTTGATAGTTTCCTTAATATGCATCGGATTTTGATGAAATATGGCGCAGCAAACGCGTCTTCAGAAGCTGCATTTGGTGGTCCAGGGAGTTCGGCACAGACTTATGTCGTTTTGGCGAAGAATCGATTTGCGTGTCAGAGACACGGAAATCGATTCTTCGCAAAGACGACATAAGTTTGGGCGAAAATACAGACCACCAAATGCAGTTTAAAAAGACGCGTTTGATGCGCCATATTTCATCAAAATCCGCTACGTAATAAGGACACTATAAGAGAATACGTACTTTGAATCGGTACTTGTTGTTGTTGTTAGTACCACGTGATCATACACCTTGAGATTTTGGAATCAGCGTCAAATAAGGCGTGCTTTACACGACCATGAACGTGTATATGGCCTTATCTTTGACATTGCACATTCTGTTTACATGTATGTCATAATCGCGGAGTATTAAATGTACATGCCAACACAGTAGGCACAAACTGTTCTTATAGGAAATTATAATGTGTACAATTGTGTCACCATTCCACCAGTTCTAAAAAATACGAGTGCCCGCTATACAGATACAATAATTTAGTACTACGTGAATTATTTTACTGATAGTGACGTGCGGTGGTATCAGGCTATTTTCATATGCAAATGAGGCACGATATTGTTTAATTATTTATACTATTTAAATGCATCACCTGAAAAAATAATATTTTCGACAGATTACAAAGTATGATCATTGCCCATAAAAAAATAAATACAGAGAATAAATAGTAATGTCCGTTAACATTTTAAGGAAAGACAGTTATCGCCCCTGATATCAGTGTGGAAATTTAAATCTTATATAAAATGAATAATAATGCCAATCAATACGTGGGGTATTGGTGAATTAATGTTTATTTTGCCAGAAAATGTCTCAGATAATGTCTCTGATATAAAGAACAGTTTGTGCCTACTGAGTGGGCATGTACGGTTAAGGACAGATTATAGAATATGACCTTTTGTTTCAAATGTAGTAGCATCATACATGTGATTGAATATCTATATAAAGTACATGCATATCTGACCGTTCTTCTTAGTGTATATTATACAGAGCGTTCTCAAACATTTTAACAAGGGGTCGACAAACCCTTCAGGTAACAGACTCTGTACATAACTTTGATGAAAGCAACGTATAGCATGTCATATAATTCGTGGTATGTGTCAAAAGGCCACAAGAGGTACAACTGGCCGATTGCTTGTACACACTAAGATGACTGACATGTTATGCACCGTGTATGATATAGAGAATAGTAGGTTAGTGCCGTGAATGGGAACAAATATCTCGCATGGCTTAGGAAACGGAATGGGCGAGGCTCTACCGAGCACATCCCGTTTCCGAGCCGCGCCAGATATTTTTCCCATTCATGGCACTAACCTACTATTATATTTATCCCGTCAACACCTACTAATGTCTTTAGAATGCAAAATAAATAATCCCAGCCACCGCACATATTCATACGCAGTGATTAGGTCGTCTTGACAGGATATCAAACATGTTTCACGGCACCGTGTTTCACGGCACATATGCACTGTGTTGACGGGATAAATAGTAAAGACCCGTTATATACTGGATCATCGTTTGATCCAAAGAATATACTTATATGTGAACATTAGCGGGTTACTTTATACTATACAACACATGGAGTTGCTATGTCGGCCATCTTAGTGTGTATAAGCCATCAGTCAGTTTCACATCTTGTTGCGTTTGACACATACCATCAATAATATGACATATACATAAATACATTTGGTGCAACATCTTCTAAAGATGTTAAGCAACAACGCCCTATGAGTTGTTTTACATCACACGTATATACAAAGTTTGTTGACATGTTATTTTTTTGAGACACCAGTAATGGCTGTGTAACAGTCATATAAATGCACAGTGCTGTCACTTGTATTAATTTACCATACATACTGTGTCAAATACAGTGACATGTAAGCAGTTACCTAAGTGTCTTGTCACTGGTGTCTTACTCGCCTACTATGCGAGTAAATATGGCCTTACTTATGGGTAACGTGTACACTAACAATAAACTGTGCATCAGTATACCGCAACTAAAATTCTCCTACTTTTTATTGTTGATGTGTCAACTTGCAGCATTTCAGAAACAACAAGAAAATGTGCGCTGTCGGCACACGAATACCCCCGGTGGCAGATTGGAGAAACTGTGGCAAAGTAAATTAACCAAACGTGATAAGTATTCATAAGCACAGTTCTGATGGTCAAATGGTGAAGGTCATGTTAAAGGCAGCATGATTGTGTGACATTTGTGCACACGTATGATGTATTGAAATATTAAAGTAATCCTTCAAGGGCTATAGAAGCTATGCCAGAATTGAGAAACTCTGGCAAAGTTATTAATATGTGAACAAGTTAAAAGTTGTGAAGGTCAAGGTCATATTAAAGGCAGCATGGATGTGTGGTATTTGTCCACAGGTTTGATGTATTGAAATATTAAAGTAATCCATCAAGGGATATAGAAGTTATGACAGAATTGAGAAACTCCGCAAACTTATTAATGTGTGAACAAGTCAAAGTTCTCAAGGTAAAAAGTCATGGTCATATTACGGGCAGCATGGATGTGTGGCATTTGTCCACAAGTATGATGTATTGAACTATAAAGTAATCCTTCGATGGATATAGAAATGACAGAATTGAGAAACACAATGTGTGAAAAAGTTCAAAATTATGAAGGTCAAACGTTGAAAGGTCATATTAAGGGCATCATGTATGTGTGGCATTTGATCACAAGTATGCCGAATTGAAATATTTACGTAATCCTTTAACGAATATAGAAGTCATGACAGAATTGAGAAATCCTAGAGAACTTCTTAATGTGGGAAAAAGTTAAAAGTTGTCATGGCTAAAAGGTCAAGGTCATACTAAGGACAGCATGGATGAAGTATTTAAGCAATCCTTCAAGGGATATACAAGGTATGACATGATTGAGAAACTCCGACAAACTTCTTAATGTGCCATACATACGGACGGACGGACGGACACACAGTCCAAACACTATATGCCTCCGGCTCTACCGAGACCATAATAGTATAACACGTCAAAACTACTGGTGTGGTTCATGTTTAGTTTGGCTCATGAAATCCAAGATGACCGCCGCCAGCCAACATAAAATACATAATACTCCATATTGCTTTGATAAGTTTATTTTATTTTTTTCTACACGGATGTCTCACTGTCCCTTATATGTGGCTGTGACTGGTTAAATGGGGCTTATGTGTTTTGCGAACAGTGTATATCCAGATCAGCCTGTGAATATGCACAGTCTGATCAGGATCTGCACTGTTCGCTATTCCATCAATGAAAAACACACCATGCTTCCAACAAGAAATATAGATCTTTATCAGGCTACAGGAATGTGCAATTTGATCAGGAGCTACACTGTGCGCAAATCCCATAAGCCCCATTTCTCTCCAGTCACAGTAAACATTGTTAATATATTGCAGCAATGTTTGAAAGTATTGTCTCAATTGAATTAGCCTGTGAATGGTCGCTCGCTCGTGTGAATACATATGAGGTGGCAAGTCTCTTAGATGGTATTCTCGCATATAGGGGACGATCCCCGGTGTGTACATATGTGTCGTTTGATGGTTCTTCCTCATGCGAGTGTCTTGTCACGAACACATCTATGGGGACAATCCGCGGAGTGTAAATATGTGTCTTTTGTGGTCTCTTCCTCGTGTAAATGTTTTGTCACAAACACATATATGGGGACAATCCGCGGAGTGTAAATATGTGTCTTTTGTGGTCTCTTCCTCGTGTAAATGTTTTGTCACAAACACATATATGGGGACAATCCGCGGAGTGTAAATATGTGTCTTTTGTGGTCTCTTCCTCGTGTAAATGTTTTGTCACAAACACATATATGGGTGACAATCCCCGGTATGTAAACATGTGTCGTTTGAGGGTTCTTCCTTGTGTGAATTTCTTGTCCCAAACACTTCTATGGGAACAATGCCCGGTGTGTAAACATGCGTCGTTTGAGGTTACCATTCTCTGTGAATGTCTTGTTACAAACACGACATGTATATGGACGATTCCTGGTGTGTGCAAGCATGTGCCGTTTGATGCTGCCACTTTGTGTGAATGTCTTGTCACAAAGCCTTCATGTATGGGGACGATCCCCAGTGTGGATGAGCATGTGTATTTTGAGGTGGCCACTTTGTGTGAATGTCTCGTCACAAACACTACATGTATGTGGACGATCCCCAGTGTGGATGAGCATGTGCATTTTGATGTTGCCACTTTGAGTGAATGTCTTGTCACAAACACTACATGTATGGGGACGATCCCCAGTGTGGATGAGCATGTGTATTTTGAGGTGGCCACTTTGTGTGAATGTCTTGTCACAAACACTACATGTATGTGGACGATCCCCAGTGTGGATGAGCATGTGCATTTTGAGGTGGCCACTTTGTGTGAATATCTTGTCACAAACACTACATGTATGTGGACGATCCCCAGTGTGGATGAGCATGTGCATTTTGAGGTGGCCACTTCGTGTGAATGTCTTGTCACAAACACTACATGTATGTGGACGATCCCCAGTGTGGATGAACATGTGCATTTTGAGGTAACCACCGTGTGTGAATATCTTGTCACAAACACTACATGTATAGGGACGATCGCCAGTATGGATGAGCATGTGCCGTTTGAGATTGCCACTGCGTGTGAATGTCATGTCACAAACACTACATGTATGTGGAGAATCCCCAGTGTGGATGAGCATGTGCTGTTTAAGGTAACAACTGAGTGTGAATGTCTCGTCACAAACACTACATGTATAGGGACGTTCCCCAGTGTGGATAAGCATGTGCATTTTGAGGTGGCCACTTTGTGTGAATGTCTTGTCACAAACACTACATGTATAGGGACGTTCCCCAGTGTGGATGAGCATGTGCCGTTTGAGCTCGCCACTAACTGTGAATGTCTTGTCACAAACACTACACATGGGGACAATCCCCAGTGTGGATGAGCATGTGCCGTTTGAGGTCGCTACTGCGTGTGAATGTCTTGTCACAAACACTACATGTATGGGGACGATCCCCAGTATGGATGAGCATGTGCTGCTGGAGGTGGCCACTCCTAGTGAATGTCTTGTTACAAACACTACATATATGGGGACTATCCCCAGTGTGGATGAGCATGTGCCGTTTGAGGTGACTACTGCATGTGACTGTCTTGTCACAAACACTACATGCATGGGGACGATCCCCAGTGTGGATGAGCATGTGCCGTTTGAGGTGACTACTCCCTGTGAATGTCTTGTCACAAACACTACATGCATGGGGAAGATCCCCAGTGTGGATGAGCATTTGCCGTTTGATGCTGCCACTTTGTGTGAATGTCTTGTCACAAACCCTACGTGTATGGGGACGATCCGCAGTGTGGATGAGCATGTGCTGTTTGAGGTCGCCTCTGCGTGTGAATGTCTTGTCACAAACACTACATGTATGGGGACAATCCCCGGTGGGGATGAGGGTATGTGTTGTATCTGGTCGCCTGGTAGCTTCCATCATGTACAAAATCCCTTTCAGATTATCGTTCAGCAAAATGCAGTTGCCTGGTTGTTTAGCACCTGATGTATACAAATGTCCTCAATTGTGCCGCAATAGGACTTGGGCATCCCACAGGGAAGTTGTGGCGCTGTTTGCATATGACCTGTAAAAGTGAAATGTCGGAAATAATAGGTATTGACATCATGTGGCATATGGCAGTCTTTATAGCACTCATTACATGCCTCCCAGAAATGTCATCGACACGCTCAAGGACAAGTCACCATGATGTGCCACATTAACTCTTTGCATGCTAGCGGCGAAAATATCCGCCAAACGAATTAGGATTATATGTTTTATTTCTCTCTGTAAATATGTCTTGAAATTTCATTAGAATTGAGTCCTCAGGACTCAATTCTAATGAAATTCCAAGACATATTTATGATATTTACGGGGAGAAATACAAGAAAATACGATGAATTTTTGTCCGCTAGTTTTGAACTATTTATAGCTCACAAGTTTCCCAGCATGCAAAGAGTTAAAGGGATACTTTTAAGATTTTTCATCAATTTTGCTGAATGATAAACACAAACTAGAACTCGACGCTTGTCCAGGCAGTCATTTAGAAAATAAAACGAGATAGCTAATATGTTAATAAGGTGACAGTTGTCGTTCTTGATTGAGACAAGTTTATGCAAGTGTGAAATATCGGGAAAATATTCCAAAGAGTAATCACGTTTTGGATTGACAGGGAAATCAATCTGCGAGAAAGCAAAGGGTGATAACTTAAAATTAAATGATGTGAGGAAATAGTTGTCTACCTTGCACGCAACACACCTTGAATAGTTTGCTTCTAAATGAAAACATGTGTTTTCATGGAAAAATATGCTATATTTTTGGTCTGTTTATTGTTTTCTGCAGCACGATAAAGATACCACAAATGTTTCATTGCTTTTTGATACTCACTACTTTTGATTTCAATTGGGTTTTTGGCAATTTTAATTGAGTATTTAAGCAAATATGCAGCTTATCTGGAGCTCTGTAAAAACAATAAACAATGGGCTACAGGGTTCATACAAACTTCACTTGTAAATGTAAAGGTTTTTCAACATATAATTTCAAATTTAAGTACACTCTTTTTTTATTTTACAATAATCCGACTATTTTAGCCGGAGCCGATATAAAGCTTGATTTTTTAAGACTGGAGTACTGTTGACCATTGAATTTAAAGCTGGTGCCGTTTTGGCCAATTTGGTGGTGGCGTTGGACTGGGGCCTGAATTAGTTTCGGGCCGTTTTGACTATTGTTGCGAGTTGTGTAATTGCAAGTACGTGGTCCGCGACTTAACATACACACCTGTGATGTCACCGGTAGCTCAGTGGTAGAAATTGTGCAGTCCCACTAGTCTAGCTGTTCAGGACCTGTCACCAGTATAGAGAGAAGAAAGTTGGCTAGTTAGCTTATTGTACACCATTGTGCATAGTAAGTCATGTGTTTGCAGGTGTCCCTGTGTGATATGGATCCAAACAGCGGCTATATTGCACAGGCACTCGTGGTATGAACGAGAAAAGCATCTGATCATACCCAATTTCATTCTGATATTATCTAGAAGGAAAGACACTCGCCATCTTGTCAACCAACGGAAGTGGATTATTTACTTTGGGCCCGGCTCGCTAATTCAGTAATTGTAACACGCACGAAGGCCCCGGGTCCCGGCCTTCTCGCGCGTTACAATTACTGAATCAGTGAGCTGGGCACAATGTACACTAGTACCACTTCCGTTGGTAGAAAAGATGGCGAGTGTCCTACCTTCTAGATATTTAATATAAGAGTAAAATTGGGTATGATTTAAAGAGCGTTTTGACGTTCATACCACAAAGTGCCTATGCCATATTGCCGAAGGTCCATTTCCCTATTGTAGACGTCCATTGACCAGTTGGCAGTTCGGAACAAGGACCTGTAACAGCGCCTGTAATACGGTTAGCGTTTGTGTATCGTAAACAGTGTTAGAAACCGTGATAAAAATAAAAACCATTATTACAAGCATACACTGTGTCTGTGATGTTATCATGTGGTTATACAATTTCGTTGAAACTGAATTATTTTGCGTGAGCATCCACATATGCGAGTGTCTCACTCTTGTTATATGTGATAGAACGGCTGCAAATCTATTTTTGCAATCTGTTATTCTCTTTATTTGCACACCAGCAACAACAACACACACAAAGTTGCTGAGATTTTGTCACACAGAACTAGTCTCACTCATGCTGTGTGCACTGGGATGGCGCACTCTCGAAAACAGGCGAGCGCATTGCTCGATTATGTCTTTTTTATAAGATTGTCCATGAGCTTGTTGCCGTTCCAGTGCCACCACAACTCCAGCACCCGATAAGGACCCTGACTCGCACACAGTCTCACCCCCACCTCGCATATAGACAGATACAGGCCACTGCAGACTATTACAAATTTTCATTCTTTCCGCTGGCTGTTGTGGAGTGGAATAGACTCCCGCATAACATTGTTATGTTACCATCCATTGACTGCTATAAAAATTGAGTCTGTAACATACTCCACAGTCCACTACAGTACAGACCTTAATTTGGAAACACTGTTTTATCCCTTTTTAATCTCACTTTGATCTAATCGATCTCTTAACCTATATAACACTATCACATGTACATTACACTCCACTAATTTCTTACTTTTTCACTCTACCTTTTTACTAAATGCTCTGACGCGCAGGCCTGTGGCAATATCGATAGAAATGCAAATGGCGTTACACGAATTCAGGGGGAATAACGCTCTACATTTCCTACTACTGGTAGCGACCAGCTGCTTCTTTTTTTCTCTTTTTTTTTGCGACACCTCTGACGTTAAGCTGGCAGGACGGAAAACAAATGTTAAAACACTAAAACTACTCGGCATGTGAATGTGTACTTTAGCATTTTCCAGTTACAATTTACTACTCTTACTAAACCGTACCTACCTACCGACAATATCTACAAGGGCTATCAACAGATGGGCCTTGGTGTGTCTATAGAGAGGCACGAATAGCGAATTCCAGACCTCTGGTATCATACTAGATACTATCTGAACATCTCATTTCGGCGGCGACTTCAGTTGTCGAACAATAACACGTACAGAATGAATGGATGAACTTACATAAGCGTAACAATAGTGGCTGGTGAGCGAGCAATAGAGGGTTCTTTTGCTTTTTTTGCTTTTGCCAGTATACTGGTATACCCTCGATACTGAGGCTTATCACCAGTGAGTGCTTAGAAGGAAAACAAAGAGTGAAATATGAAAAAGATGAGATTGAAGAGTTAGAAAAAATAGAAGAAGAAAGTAAAGAATACAGAGAAAGAAGAGTGTTCAAATGTAGTTGAGTCTAGAGTGCTGGATCTTCAAGACCGATGTCTTGAATGAATCCAGCGACTCGGCAAGCAAGTGTGAGAGCTGGTTCCACTGGATAACGGTCCGAGGGAAAAATGATAATCGTGTGTACATAGTCCTTGTCAGCACGCATTTGGCGGTATTGATGCTGACGACTGCCAGTACCTCTAATGTGGTAATTATCTTCGTCAATGGCTACAAGAGAGTTTCTTATTTTATAGAGCATACATAGCCTGGCATCGACACGTCTTTGCTCAAGAGATCTCCATTCCAGACTATGCAGCATGTCGGTCACACTAGACGTGTTATGGTACCTATTGGAAACCCACATTGCAGCCCTCCTCTGAACCATCTCCAGTTGATGGACTAATCTATGTGTTGTATGGTCGGCCTCTATGTCCTTAATGGTGCACACAGGGTCCCATACAGTAGAGCAGTATTCCAGTTTGGGTCGGACAAGAAATTTATAAGATCTTTCTTTAATAGAGGGTGAGTTAATCCTTATATAAGTTACGTTTAAGGAAATCTAGAATCTGATTAGCTTTATGGGAGATAGCGTTGATATCTTTGTTCCACTTCAAGTTGTGGCTAATAGTGACACCAATATACTTCATCTGTGGCACTGAGGAGAGTGTATGACCATGAAGAGAGTAGTTATGAAGGATAGGAGATTTCTTAATGGTGATGTGAATGTCTTCGCACTTGTCTGTGTGAAAGGACATCTGCCAGTCTTTCTCCCATCTCTCTAGACTATGGAGATCCTATTTGGAGCTTAGCGCAGTCGGTCTGGCTGAGTATAGAACAAGAGCTGTAGGAGAACATCATAGCTCGACTACGAGGGTTGTCGATGTACACATAGCTTGAGTGTATTGTTTTCGCATATCTTGAGAAACAAGGTGGCCGCGGCCCGCATAAAAACCTTACCAACGTTGACTAAAAACCTTAACCAAGGGAAATTAACTAAGTAATGCAAGGTTAAAAGTATTATGTTATTCTATTGGCTGATTATTGGTTGATTATGTTGCTCGAACGAGATGCTATTTGGTGGGAACGAGTTCGGTAGCTCGTGAAAACGAGATGTTATCACGCGGGAATGGGAACGAGATGCTATGTCGTGCGAACGATATACATGTATATGTACCAAGTCGTGGGAAAGAAATAGCTATTTCCGGAACGGAAATCGATTCTTCGTGCCAAACTCCATAGACCACCAAATGAAGCTCATAAAGACTCGTTTGCTGCGCCATATGTCATATATCATATAGACTTACTGCCATCCAAGGTGGTTCCGTGGTGCAGTTCAAACAGCAGAGCGCAGTCGGTTGCCGTGACGTGATAGTCGAATTGAATTTCCCCCCTTCCGGGTAGAAATCCAGAGAAAATGTGCGTCCTGATCGAGTTGCTTAACGACCCGATGTCGTAGCTACCCTTGTATGCGAAGTTATTTGAAAATGAAGACTAAGCGCATGCTTTATATGGAAGGATAGCCCACCCTAATGCGGGTTAAGTCCACCAGATTGTGAGAATATGTCGTCAGAAACACGGCTTTGTCGAGTTTCTGACAAAAGATTCTGATCTCGAGGGTGGAATTTCCTTATTCCAGAGCAGTGCATATGAAGGATACTCTTAATAAATTATCTCTGTGTTTAAATCTGTGCCAACGAGTTGGCATTGCTAATATAAGGTTCGACCATGTACAGTCGTGGGCAAACGTTTGCGGTAACACGAGGGAACTGTTTAAATGCCAAGACCGTAGGCCGCGGGTTCAAACTGTTCCCGAGTGGCACATCAAACGTTTACCCACGACTGGACATGGTTGAACGTTATTGTTACATTTCAGTCGGAAATGTCATTCAGTGCGACCGTTGTGAACTGGTCTGGTGACGTAATGGCGCGTTCTAGTAACGCGATGAGACACATGCATTATGTAGGTGTTGGCGTGGCCCCGGAATGAGCATTCTCTACAGCCATAGTCAAACAGCACCTGCTGTACGTTTGAACACGGCTGTACGCGGTGTCAAATAATGACAGTCATGTAACAATAATTATTAACCATGCCAATATATTTATTTAAAAATACTTGAAATATTGTGCATGAAAAAGATACAACAGCTTATTTGACTGCGCCTGACCTGTGACACAGCAATAATTCCAGCACAAAGATAATTACACAATTCCCTAACATTTGATTGGCCCGTAGCAAGTCTCTGTCCAAAATGTATATCCCAGTTAACTCCCACGCCGAACTACTTTCCGTAACCGTCTGGCGCAGTTAAAATAAACACATTTTCTTGATGATGAATTTATTTCAAATGCTGGAATTATAAGGAATGAATGGCATTTTTGTGTACTTTATCGTGGATATAAACTTGGAAAAGTCGCGGGAATACTGGACGAAGGCCGGATTGGAAAAGTCGCGGGAATACTGGACGAGGCCTTCCGGCCTTCGTCCAGTATTCCCGCGACTTTTCCAAGTTTAAACCCCGATAAATTCCACAAAAAAGGCCATTCATTCCTATATTAAACGAACAGACAATCCAAGTGTTCTATTGCGAGTTGGCATTGCCAATAGATGTGCAGGTCCAATTATATGGAATAGCTTGCCAAATGACATAAAACATGTTAAAACTATTGACTCTTTTCATTGTCATTTCATTAAATGGATGGTAAAATAATTACATTTGTTTACATGAGATAGATACATGTATATGCATTGTCTTTAAGTTTCCATTTGATACATGTCAACTGACCTTGTAAATACTTGTAAAATAGTGTGTGTGCGCGCGTGTGTGTGTGTGTGGTTCATGTGGGTGCAATGTTTAGTGTGTGATTAAGTGTAAGAACAAAATGTTTGTATCTGTTCATTCATTCATTCGGCTCATATTTAAGGGTGGGAATTGGCTCGGACACCTTCCATACCCGGGATATATAGCACAGTAAAGAAGCAGGCCGATGGTCGTCGGTCTGGTTTATATTTCCGAATTTTGATAAATGTTGCATTTATAATTCAGGCTCAAAAAATGTGCGTCAAATATAGGAGAATCTATGCAGGTATGGTAACCTATAATTTGAGGCCTCCTATAGCACCCATCAGCTTATATGTGTGTGAAAAATATAGTATGGCTGAGTATCGATTATAGATGATTGAGGGGAACCCATACTAGTTTACGTGATTTGTGCGTTTTGAGTGGCAAACGGACTGGTCAACTGAAATTAAGTGGCGAGTGTACTATCTGAGTCACTAATGTCTAGCAAGTGTGCTCTACGTAATTAACTTATAGTCACATTTAGTCCCAATCCTACCTAATCACCATCGAGAAGAGAAGAGAAGAGAAGAGAAGAAGAAAGTGATTTCTGACGGTATGGTATTTGACGTGCCACCCTCACCCTATGTTAGTGTGCTGTATCAGAATGCTATATTAACCTAGTCATGATAACCGTGGTTGCTGATTTTGTGTTGTTAATTGGGTTTTATATATATGCTTTTGTTATTTACTAGCATTTATTTAATTTTAGTTTAGTTTTAAGTCACCTACCACACCGTCAGATTTTGGCCGAAATATACTAATACACATTAAATCGTTTGATTTTTGTCTATATTGGAGTAATGCAGATTGTCAATTTCGACATAAAAAGAAAAACATTACTCCTGTGTATCTGTTGGTTTAGTCTGCTCCTTAACTAGTAATAAAATGCAAACCACATGGGGTCATGTTGCTAATTCACAATTATCATCATAAGGTGTCAAGTATGATCACATTTGTCATTCTCACTTCTCTTTGGGGCATTATCATAATTTCCCTGATCAACGTAATTAAACATTTGGTGTAGAGATGTCCTCAAATCCATTATAGCATTGCATTCAGAATACATTACTGGGCATAATTATTACAATCAAATTTAAATACAATTTGTTTTTCTTTAATTTTCCAAAATATATTTGGTTACCACTCTTTTAACCGTTTTGTTGAAAATTAAGTTATTTAATATTTTTCATCCAGGTAGTGTATTCCTAGAATGCAATGGGTTAATGATATCCTGTTGTTTCCTTACTCTGTGATTTTTGTGCATGTAACATGTTTAAATTCTTGCCTCTGTCATACATGTGTGTATATAATAGAGGGCCATATGGAAGATTAGTGAAACATATATGTGTTACCCTCTCAAAATAAAGACTATTATTATTATTATTATTATTATCATTAGAAACGTTGATACTTCGGGCAATATTAACGCAACCAGTTGTGTATACTATAAATGTAAATTAGTTACCAGGTATACAATTCGGCAGCTTTCGGGTCAATATGGCGGACGTGACACGTTCCACTGTCTAGCAAGATGTACCGTTTTCTCTGTAATAATCATACAGGCGTACAATGACCACACCCATATCTATGGACAATTTAGTTGACAAATTATGTCATTAAATAGCTGGGTTTTAAAGAACAAATATAGTCAGAGTACACAGTGATACCATTTAATTAGAGAACCCCGTGGGTGTGAGAAGAAAAATGAAATCAGACGGCCGCGGCCCGCATGTCTAGCCCGCCGAGGCATTTGAAGTTTGAATTAAGGGTTGTGACGATATAAGGTATGTAAAAGCTTTAACGCAATATTTAGTCATTTGACCTTGATATTGGGCATGTAGGACACATGGGTGGGCTATAGAATGAAAATATGGATGATAATAAAGAATTATTTGAAGTTTGAAGTAAATCGGAGTAAGTGTTGTGGAGATATAAGGTATGTAAAAACTTTAACACAAATAAGTCATTTGACCTTGACCATGGGCACACGGACCACATGGGCAGGCTATGGATTGAAAACATGGATGATGAAAAGGAAGTATTGGAAATTGGCATAACAGTTGTGGAGATATAAGGTATGAAAAAACGTTAACGCATATTTTTTAATAACGCAAACGTCTAAGTCATTTGGCCTTGACCTTGGGGCACACAGGGGCCGCATAAGTGGGACACAGAATGAATATATGGATGATGTCCAATAAGCATACGATGTTTCAAGCAAATCTGACGGTTACAGAGATAGTAGGTACTGTATGTGAAAACTTTAAAGCAAATTTTGACAGAAACTTTAACGCAAACTTCTAAGTCATTTGACCTTGACCTTGGGGCACAAGGGCCGCATGAGTGAGACACAGAATGAATATATGGATGATGACCAATAAGCATATACAGTTTCAAGCAAATCCGACTTACGGTTACAGAGATAGTAAGTATGTGAAAACTTTAACGCAAATTTTGACAGAAACTTTAACGCAAACTTCTAAGTCATTTTACCTAGACATTGGGCACAGGGGCCGCATGAGTGAGACAGAGAATGCATATATGGATGATGACTAATAAGCATATGAAGTTTCAAGTAAATGTGACTTAGTACTGCAGAGATATAAGGTATTTAAAAACTTTAACGCAGATTTCGGACTGGATGGACGCACGGACGCACGGACACCCGGACCAGGAGCTACACTGGTCACAAATCGCCATGAACCGCATTTCTCCAGTCACAGCCACATGTGAGACACGCCATGCAATTTGGTACTTTTGACATCTGCCTAATTTCATGACATACGTTTACAAAATTTACAATATTTTCCGTGAATGGCGTCAAAAGATGACAAAATCTTCAGAGTACATGCGGAATTATATTCCGCAATGTACTCTGAATTTGGTAAACTTTTGACTGTATTTACGAAAAATATTGTAAATTTTGTAAACGTATTTAATGAAATTACGATGTCCGAAGGTACAAAAGCACGTGGGCGTGTCTCAAGTATGGCTATACCTGAGGTAATATTATAGATCCGGCTTCCGAGGCGCGCCTTGTCGTCTTGGCGACCAAGGCTTTTTTAACTTCTATAAATTCCTGGCCTTTGTCGAAGTCGTAGTCCATATACACGTATGTCTGTTGGAAAGATGTATCTGTTAGTTGATGTTGGGGATGGGGAGATGGGTGATGTTCGTTTAACAGTTATGTATGATGAGACCATGTGATTTTGTATCTAACAACATGAAAAACATTTACGATATTTTCGTCGGAAATTGACGAAATGTTCATAGCTATAAGAGTTTCGTCACCTTTCGACGTCAATTTACAGGAAATATCAGTTTCTCTAAATATATTTCATGAAGAATCGCACATATTCTTAAGTACAAAATATGGGCAGTATGTTCGATGGTAAGGTGATCGCAAGACCGGAGAAATGTGTTTCCCCCGGATACTCCGGTTTCCTCCCATAAAACAGATCACCCTCGTGACCACATCTGTGCCAACCAAAGCATTTGTATAAGTGTTCTCGCGCTTGCTGGTAATCTTTGTAAAATACAGTGGAACCTGTCTAAACCGGACACCAAGAAAACACATGTGATCTTATTGTTGATGAGTTGCTTGGTCATTTATCTCAGGTGGTGATGTCTGTTCGTGATCGCACAGCACATAACTATGCCTCAGAATGATCAAATGCCTGATTTACAGTGACATCTCTCTCAACCGGACACCCTGGGGACCTCCATAGCAAACAACTATGGCTCAGGCGGAAAATTGTGCTCTAAGTACTTTATCCCACCCCCATACCCGTACCATACCTGGCACCCGTTTCACTAACCCTCTTACGACTAAAATGTTCGTAAGTGCACATTTAGGATCGTCTGAAAATCTCAATTGATGGACTTACATGTATTGAGCATAGGCTGCATTTGCAGCCAATGCTCAATAAATGTAAATCCAATCATTGTTTACAAGAAAACATTGTGAATGTGAAATTTACAGACTATCATAATTTTGCACTTACCTTTTAGTCGTACAAAGTTTAGTGAAACGGGCCCCCGTTCTTTTTCTAATAACTCGAGTAGGAATATACATGTATGGAGATATATTGGACGAAAAATCTACATAAATTCAAATAATTAACCCTTAGACCGCTATCTTATTTGTTTGGTCGCCTGCTATTTATTTTCTATTTTCCATTTTTTATTTTACCATCAAAAACATGCTTTGACAGCACTTAGAGTAATTTACAGCATGCTTGGACAGCACTTCAGAATCATTTTCATTGGAAGTGCTGTCAAAGCATGTTTTTATTGAGAAATAAGACAATATATAAAGCAACAGCAGACGAAAAATTGTTGTGTAGTGCGGGTAAGGGTTAATGCTAGCTCTAAACTAGAAAATATGGTCTGTCGACCCACTTAGGACCCCTATATGTGATTTGAAAATAAACAGACAGACGGACGGATGTACAATCAGTAGCGAGGGTTGTTGTATTAATGTGGAAGGATGTAACTGGCTCGGCTCGGAAACGATAGAAATTGCTCGGCAAGCCTCCGAATTCCTACACGTTTTCGAGCCATGCCTGATAAACTTGATATCAACAGACACTACTGTCTGTTCCACGTTTTGCTGCCGACGAATTTTTGGCCATTAAACACATTAAATCTAAACATTATTTAAAAGTAAGTACTTTTTCATTAATAACAAAAAAGTCACTCTCCCAAAATTTTTTGTGTTTGATGAAATGCCATGAAATATTGATTTTATAGCGAGAAAACGATTTTCTTTAACATGGGGGTTAAAAATAGATTTTTGTTAAAAGAAAATTTATTTGGGGACCGATTTTCAAAATCTAACTTTTGTTTTCTTAGTTACATCTAAGCAGGTTCCGAGTAAATTTCCAAAACAATATTGTTTTACTCCTCCCCCAGCTCTTCCACCTCCTTTTCCCCTATGTTAAATGTACTTGCATTACATTTTGTTTTAATTTAATGTGTTGGCAGCAAAACGTGGAACAGACAGTAGAGCTGAAGGGGTCTATGTCGCACAGGGTACTACACATATGTACCCTAGCATGTAGGGTACTACATTTATGTACCCTGACGGGATGGGGTACTACATTTACGTACCCTGTTGCGTCGACTATAACAATGTTTTTAGAACCAGTCGACTATGCGCGCACCTGTCGCGGATAACGATTACGACATTGACTTTTGGTTTAGGCTACCTTGGTATGGTAGGTAATAACGTGCACATTCGCAGCTTCAAAAGACGTTTATGGCTGTCATATTTTTCAAAATGATATATTTTAGCTATTCTATGCTTATGAATCAATCATCCTATAGCAATGCGCATGCGCAGGAACTTGCCGATTTACGGCAGTTAGCAGACTGACAGTTTGCGCCATTTTCATATAGCAATGCGCATGCGCAGGAACTTGCAGATTCACAGCAGTTAGCAGACTGGTTCCCGACTTGCCGACTTGGCTTCCAACTGCAAATCATGGGGTACATTCGTGGAATAAAATTAAATTAGGGTACACATCTGTAGTACCCTACATGCTAGGGTACATATGTGTAGTACCCTGTGCGACATAGACCCCTTCAGCGATAGTAGACTGGTATTCTCTATACATGTATATCTTTTCAGCATTGAAACAACACAATCCAGCCGGCCAACCTTTCCACATCCACACGAAATCTCTAGATTCCAGGTGCCCGTTTCATTAAACTTCGTGCGACAAAAATGTTCGTACGAAGATTTCTAAAATTTCATCCGCACAGTATGATCAGGATCTGCACATGCAGTTCCCCATTCCATCCATGAAAAATCCGCCGTGCTTCTAACAAGCAATATAGGTCATTACCAGGCTACATGAGTATGCTATTTGATCTGTAGCCCATTTCACCAACATTGCAAAGTATGCTTTTCTAGCAAAGTATACTTTGAGGAAGTAATCATTTATTTTTCCTGAAATGCATTATTTCATATAGAACTAACGACTGCATATATTTGATGATAAAAAGTATGCAGAATTATTATACTGAATTTATTACATTACCACAGCCAAAATGGCTGTGATAATGTAATAAATTCAGTATAATAAGAATTAATAAATTTATCCTAAAATTTAAAATTTCTCCCTCAAAGTATACTTTGCTAGAAAAGTATACTTTGCAATGTTGGTGAAACAGGCTACTGGAGCTACACTGGTCACAAATGCCATAAGCCACATTTCTCCAGTCACAGCCACATTTAAGACATACAACAGGAGATCCAGCTAACCTCTCACCTATGGGAAACTATGCCATTAGACTTAGTAACAGTTCCGGGGTTTGCAACCCCCCCCCCCCCCCCCCCCCCCCCCCCCCCTCCCCCCCCCCCCCCCCCCCCCCCCCCCCCCCCCCCCCCCCCCCCCCCCTCCCCCACCCCCACGCCGCCCGTTCAGCCACGGAGTTTTACATAAATCACAGTTTTACCACCAGTTAGAGTCTGAATTTAAATGCCGTAAAACACAGGAAAGTGCATTTCGAGGAGCTCGAAAATAGAACCCGCCCCCCCCCCCCTCTCCCCCCCCCCCCCCCCCCCCCCCCCCCCGCCCCCCCCCCCCCCCCCCCCCCCCCCCCCTCACCCCCCCCCCCCCCCCTCGCCCCTCCCGGCCCGGGAAAGATAAACATTTATTTACCGAATCCGGACGTGTTAGTCAACATTGTTATGCATTTTATATCAAACGTGAATTGTCAGGTTTGATATCAGGGGCGATAACCGTGTTTCTTTAAAAGGTTAATGGCAAAAAACTGTTTATTCTTTCTAGTTATTCATCCTTCATGACTAGTCGATAACAATATTTATTCAGGTGACGAGTTTCATTGATATAAATAATTTAAACATGTCCTGCCTCATTTGCATATCAAAATAACATGATACCACCGCGCGTCTCTATCAGTAAATTGAAGATCACTAATATATTATAAATTATTATATATGTACAGCGAGCACTCGTAATGTTTAAAACTGCTGGAATCGTTACACAAGTGTACACTGATTTAATTCCTATAAGAACAGTTTAGCCTAATCGATGGAGTCACAGCTTTAAGTCGCCGTATACGGTGCTTCAATGTTTCATTTATTAATTACAATATTTACATTTGGTGCAAATAATTGACTTAAAATAGTGAAAAAATCGCGTATTGATTTTAACATGGATTGTGACATGTTCGCATTCGAGTCTATCTTTTTTTTGTAGTGATTGCTTGCACGCAATAACAATAAAGTTAGCATTTCAATTGATGGATTTACATTTATTGAGCATAGGCAGCATATGCAGCCTATGCTCAATAAATGTAAATCCAATAATTGTTTACAAACAATAAAACAAACTAATTAAATAGTACTCACATCCGAGATTTTCGGAATAGTTTGGCCCAGTTGCAAGCTTCCATCTATACTGATGAGGGTTCCTGAAGACTTGGACGGCATACAGCAGGGGCGAGGGTGGGCCCCACAAACGGAACCCCAAAACAACGCCGATATTATTACAACAAGCATTTTTTCTGACTGCTGAAACACTTCGTTTACAATTAAAATACGGGAAAACGTGCCGTCGCTGTCTTAAAAAGTTTGTTTTATTTCTTAACAAAAACATATTTTGGCAGCCCATGAGACGATACGATTCTCATGCGCTGTCAAAATGTGATTTTATTTAGTAATATCGCAGATAAATGAAACAGCAGACGACAACGTATAATTCACCGCTATTATGGTTAATGGTTTGAACAAATGTACACATGCTTTTATCTGGTCACATTAATGGTACGTAATCAGGAACATATGACACTTTGAGGCGGTGTATGAATAAACACATGTTACTCTAATTCGAATCACGGGCGTTGGAGAAATGAGGTTGTTCACAAATCAATTCTGACAAATGCCAACAACAACAAGTTATTTTTCGACAACATTTGAGGAGATGTAGATTTTAGGAGATGTAGATTCAAGGTGCATGATCACGTGGTTACAACAACAATTAACAACGTCGCCCACTTCAAAGTAAGTATTATTTGATAGTTTCCTTAATATGCATCGGATTTTGATGAACTATGTGCAGCAAACGCGTCTTCATAAGCTGCATTTGGTGGTCCAGGGGGTTCGGCACAGACTTATGTCGTTTTTGCGAAGAATCGATTTCCGTGTCGGAGACACGGAAATAGATTCTTCGCAAAGACGACATAAGTTTGGGCGAAAATACAGAGACCACCAAATGCAGTTTAACAAGACGCGTTTGATGCGCCATATTTCATCAAAATCCGTTACGTAATACGGACACTATAAGAGAATACGTACTTTGAATCGGTACTTGTTGTTGTTAGTACCACGTGATCATACACCTTGAGATTTTGGAATCAGCGTCAAATAAGGCGTGCTTTACACGACCATGAACGTGTATATGACCTTATCTTTGACATTGCACATTCTGTTTACATGCATGTCATAATCGCGGAGTATTAAATCTACATGCCAACTCAGTAGGCACAAACTGTTCTTTATAGGAATTAAATAAGTGTACAATTGTGTCACCATTCCACCAGTTCTAAAAAATACGAGTGCCCGCTATACAGATACAATAATTTAGTACTACGTGAATTATTTTACTGATAGTGACGCGCGGTGGTATCAGGCTATTTTCATATGCAAATGAGGCACGATATTGTTTAATTAGTTATACTATTTAAATGCGTCGCCTGAAAAAATAATATTTTCGACAGATTACAAAGTATGATCAAAACATAAATACAGAGAATAAATAGTAGTGTCCGTTAACATTTTAAGGAAAGACAGTTATCGCCCCTGATATCAGTGTGGAAATTTAAATCTTATATAAAATGAATAATAATGCCAATCAATACGTGGGGTATTGGTGAATTAATGTTTATTTTGCCAGAAAATGTCTCAGATAATGTCTCTGATATAAAGAACAGTTTGTGCCTACTGAGTGGGCATGTACGGTTAAGGACAGATTATAGAATAAGACCTTTTTTTTCAAATGTAGTAGCATCATACATGTGACTGAATATCTATATAAAGTACATGTATATCTGACCGTTCTTCTTATGTATATTATACAGAGCGTTCTCAAATATTTCAACAAGGGGTCGACAAACCCTTCAGGTATCAGACTTTGTACATAACTTTGATGAAAGCAACGTATAGCATGTCATATAATTCGTGGTATGTGTCAAAAGGCCACAACTGGCCGATTGCTTGTACACACTAAGATGGCTGACATGTCATGCACCGTGTAGGATATAGAGAATAGTAGGTTAGTGCCGTGAATGGGAACAAATATCTGGCAAGGCTTAGGAAACGGAATGGGCGAGGCTCTGCCGAGCACATCCCGTTTCCGAGCCAGATATTTTTCCCATTCATGGCACTAACCTACTATTATATTTATCCCGTCAACACCTACTAATGGCTTTAAATTGTAAAATAAATAATCCCAGCCACCGCACATATTCATACGCAGTGATTAGGTCGTATTGACAGGATATCAAAAATGTTTCATGGCACTGTGTTTCACGGCACATACACACTGTGTTGACGGGATAAATAGTAAAGACCCGTTATATACTGGATCATCTTTTGATCCAAAGAATATACTTATATGTGAACATTAGCGTGTTACTTTATACTATACAACACATGGAGTTGCTATGTCGGCCATCTTAGTGTATACAAGCCATCAGTCAGTTTTACCTCTTGTTGCGTTTGACACATACCACCAATAATATGACATATACATAAATACATTTGGTGCAACATCTTCTAAAGATGTTAAGCAACAACGCCCTATGAGTTGTTTTCATCACACGTATATACAAAGTTTGTTGACATGTTATTTGTTTGAGACACCAGTAATGGCTGTGTAACAGTCATATAAATGCACAGTGCTGTCACTTGTATTACCAAACATACTGTGTCAAATACAGTGACATGTAAGCAGTTACCTAAGTGTATTGTCACTGTTTCTTACTCGCCTACTATGCAAGTAAATATGGCCTTGTTTATGGATAACGTGTACACTAACAATAAACTGTGCATCAGGATACCGCAACTAAAATTCTCCTACTTTTTATTGTTGATGTGTCAACTTGCAGCATTTTGGAAACAACAAGAAAATGTGCGCTGTCGGCACACGAATACCCCCGGTGGCAGATTGGAGAAATCTGTACGGACAGTCGTACAGACCCTCAAGAGCAACGCAATATGCCCCGGCCCTGCTATCGCATAGGGAAAATAAAAATGGTGGAAACGCATTTCTAGAACGTAAAATTCAAAATGGCTACCAACGCCATTTTGAAATATTTAAAATCTCCGATTCAAAGTACGTATTCTTTTATTTTGTCCTTATTATGTAACGGATTTCGATGAAATATGGCGCATCAAACGCGTCTTGTTAGGCTGCATTTGGTGGTCTCGGTACTTTGGTCCAAACTTCTGTTGTTTTTGCGAAGAATCAATTTTCGTGTCTACGACATAAGTCTGTGCCGAATTCCCGGGACCACCAAATGCAGCTCATGAAGACGTGTTTGCTGCGCCTCTTTCAACAAAATTCGTTGCCTATTAAAGAAAATATAAAGTAATACTTACTTTGGAGTGGGCGCGCTTTCAACACTTTGAGCCATTGTTGTTGTTGTTGTAACCATGTGATCATGCAGCTTGGATAAGCAAGACACGCAAATGATGTGTGTTTTCCCAATAGTATAACACGTCAAAACTACTGGTGTGGTTCATGTTTAGTTTGGCTCATGAAATCTAAGATGGCCGCCGCCAGCCACCATAAAATACATAATACTCCATATTGCTTTTATAAGTTTATTTTATTTTTTTCCACACGGATAAAATACACAACTACTGTAGCCTATTTCACCAACATTGCAAAGTATACTGATCTAGCAAAGTATACTTTGAGGGAGAAATTTTCAATTTAAGGATAAATTTATTATTTTTTATTATACTGAATTTATTACATTATCACAGCCATTTTGGCTGTGATAATGTAATAAATTCAGTATAATAATTATGCATACTTATAATTATCAAATATATGCAGTTGTTAGTTCTATATGAAATAATGTATTTCGGGAAATATAAATGTTTACTCCCTCAAAGTATACTTTGCTAGAAAAGTATGCTTTGCAATGTTGGTGAAATCGGCTATAGGTGTGGTTCATGTTTAGTTTGGCTCATGAAATCCAAGATGGCCGCCGCCAGCCAACATAAAATACATAATACTCCATATTGCTTTGATATATTTATTTTATTTTTGTTCTACACGGATGTCTCACTGTCCCTTATATGTGACTGTGACTGGTTAAATGGGGCTTATGTGTTTTGCGAACAGTGTAGATCCAGATCAGCCTGTGAATCTGCACAGTCTGATCAGGACCTGCACTGTTCGCCATTCCATCAATGAAAAACACACCATGCTTCCAACAAGAAATATAGATCTTTATCAGGCTACAGGAATGTGCAATTTGATCAGGAGCTACACTGTGCGCAAATCCCATAAGCCAGATTTCTCCAGTCACAGTAACATTGTTACAAACACTCTTGTCACAAACACTTCTATGGGAACAGTGAGTGAGTGAGTGAATAGGGTTTAACGTCCGCTTTTCTGACATAGAGGTACAAGCCTCAGGGAGTCTACACGCAGACGGGTCAACGGGGTCGAGTCCCATATCCACCTGTCCAAGGGGGGTAAATCCCAACTTCAGAACTCAATATTTACAATCAAAATATGTATTCAGTCCTGAAATTAGAACAACCTGATCTGGTGCCAGGCCCTCGCCACACCAGCATCATTTATCCCATCCCCTAAAAGTAATAGGATTAGCGCTAATCTTACTTTTATATATGGGGCATAGCCCGACTCAACTCTCACATACAAGAAAGCCAAAAATGTACATGAGGGCCAAATCCGGTATAGTGGGTTCCGGAAAGTATGAACCCAATCGTTAAGCCAGTTTAGTCGCCTTTTACGACAAGCAATGGCTACTGCAGCACTATTCTCAGGATCAGTTGATCCCGCCCCGGTGCCCCGGTGTGTAAACATGCGTCGTTTGAGGTTGCCACTCTCTGTGAATGTCTTGTTACAAACACGACATGTATATGGACGATCCATGGTGTGTGCAAGCATGTACCGTTTGATGCTGCCACTTTGTGTGAATGTCTTGTCACAAACCCTTCATGTATGGGGACGATCCCCAGTGTGGATGAGCATGTGCTATTTGAGGTAACCACCGAGTGTGAATGTCTTGTCACAAACACTACATGTATGGGCACGATCCCCAGTATGGATGAGCATGTGCCGTTTGAGGTAACCACCGTGTGTGAATATCTTGTCACAAACACTACATGTATAGGGACGATCGCCAGTATGGAGGAGTATGTGCCGTTTGAGGTTGCCACTGCGTGTGAATGTCATGTCACAAACACTACATGTATGTGGACAATCCTCAGTGTGGATGAGCATGTGCTGTTTGAGGTAACAACGGAGTGTGAATGTCTTGTCACAAACACTACATGTATAGGGACGTTCCCCAGTGTGAATGAGCATGTGCATTTTGAGGTGGCCACTTTGTGTGAATGTCTTGTCACAAACACTACATGTATGTGGACGATCCCCAGTGTGGATGAGCATGTGCATTTTGAGGTCGCCTCTGTGTGTGAATGTCTTGTCACAAACACTACATGTATGGGGACGTTCCCCAGTGTGGATGAGCATGTGCATTTTGAGGTGGCCACTTTGTGTGAATGTCTTGTCACAAACACTACATGTATGTGGACGATCCCCATTGTGGATGAGCATGTGCATTTTGAGGTCGCCTCTGTGTCTGAATGTCTTGTCAAACACTACATGTATGGGGACGTTCCCCAGTGTGGATGAGCATGTGCATTTTGAGGTGGCCACTTTACTTTGTGTGAATGTCTTGTCACAAACACTACATGTATGTGGACGATCCCCAGTGTGGATGATCATGTGTTGTTTGAGGTCTCCTTTGCGTGTGAATGTCTTGTCACAAACACTACATGTATGGGGACAATCCCCAGTGTGGATGAGCATGTGCCGTTTGAGGTCGCCACTAACTGTGAATGTCTTGTCACAAACACTACATGCATGGGGACGATCCCCAGTGTGGATGAGCATGTGCCGTTTGAGGTCGCTACTGCGTGTGAATGTCTTGTCACAAACACTACATGTATGGGGATGAACACCGGTGGGGATGAGGGTATGTGTTGTATCTGGTCGCCTGGTAGCTTCCATCATGTACACAATCCCTTTGAGATTATCGTTCAGCAAAATGCATTTGCCTGATTGCTTAGCACCTGATGTATACAAATGTCCTCAAGTGTGCCGCAATAGGACTTGGGCATCTCACAGGGAAGTTGTGGCGCTGTTTGCATATGACCTGTAAAAGTGAAATGTCGGAAATAATAGGTATTGACATCATGTGGCATATGGCAGTCTTTATAGCACTCATTACATGCCTCCCAGAAATGTCATCGACACGCTCAAGGACAAGTCACCATGATGTGCCACATTAACTCTTTGCATGCTAGCGGCGAAAATATCCGCCAAATGAATTAGGATTATATGTTTTATTTCTCTCTGTAAATATGTCTTGAAATTTCATTAGAATTGAGTCCTCAGGACTCAATTCTAATGACATTCCAAGACATATTCATGATATTTACGGGGAGAAATACAAGAAAATAAGATGAATTTTTGTCCGCTACTTTTGAACTATTTGTAGCCCACAAGTTTCCCAGCATGCAAAGAGTTAAAGGGATACTTTCAAGATTTGTCATCAATTTTGCTGAATGATAAAGACAAACTAGAACTCGACACTTGTCCAGGCAGCCATTTAGAAAATAAAACGAGATAGCTAATATGTTAATAAGGTGACAGTTGTCGTTCTTGATTGAGACAAGTTTATGCAAGTGTGAAATATCGGGAAAATATTTCAAAGAGTAATCACGTTTTGGATTGACAGGGAAATCAATCTACGAGAAAGCAAAGGGTGATAACTTAAAATATTAGTGAGGAAATAGTTGTCTACCTTGCACGCAACACACCTTGAATAGTTTGCTTCTAAATGAAAACATGTGTTTTCATGGAAAAATATGCTATATTTTTGGTCTGTTTATTGTTTTCTGCAGCACGATAAAGATACCACAAATGTTTCATTGCTTTTTGATACTCACTACTTCTGATTTCAATTGGGTTTTTGGCAATTTTAATTGAGTATTTAAGAAAATATGCAGCTTATCTGGAGCTCTGTAAAAACAACAAACAATGGGCTACAGGGTTCATACAAACTTCACTTGTAAATGTAAGGGTTTTTCAACATATAATTTCAAATTTAAGTACACTCTTTTTTTATTTTACAACGACCCGACTATTTTAGCCGGAGCCAATATAAAGCTTGATTTTTTAAGACTGGAGTACTGTTGACCATTGAATTTAAAGCTGGTGCCGTTTTGTCCAATTTGGTGGTGGCGTTGGACTGGGGCCTGAATTAGTTTCGGGCCGTTTTGACTATTGTTGCGAGTTGTGTAATTGCAGGTACGTGGTCCGCGACAACATACACACCTGTGATGTCACCGGTAGCTCAGTGGTAGAAATTGTGCAGTCCCACTAGTCTAGCTGTTCAGGACCTGTCACCAGTATAGAGAGAAGAAAGTTGGCTAGTTAGCTTATTGTACATGATTGTGCATAGTAAGACATGTGTTTGCAGGTGCAGGTGATATGGACCCAAACAGCGGCTATATTGCACAGGCACTTGTGGTATGAACGAGAAAAGCATCCTTAAATCATACCCAATTTCATTCTGATATTATCTAGAAGGAAGGACACTCGCCATCTTGTCAACCAACGGAAGTGGATTATTTACTTTGGGCCCGGCTCGCTATTCAGTAATTGTAAAGCGCACGAAGGCCCCGGGTCCCGGCCTTCTCGCGCGTTACAATTACTGTATCAGTGAGCTGGGCACAAGGTACACTAGTACCACTTCCGTTGGTTGAAAAGATGGCGAGTGTCCTACCTTCTAGATATTTAATATAAGAGTAAAATTGGGTATGATTTAAAGAGCGTTTTGAAGTTCATACCACAAAGTGCCTATGCCATATTGCCGAAGGTCCGTTTCCCTATTGTAGACGTCCATTGACCAGTTGGCAGTTCGAAACAAGGACCTATAACAGCGCCTGTAATACGGTTAGCGTTTGTGTATCGTAAACAGTGTTAGAAACCGTGATAATAAACATTATTACAAGCATACACCGTGTCTGTGATGTTATCATGTGGTTATACAATTTCGTTGAAACTGAATTATTTTGCGTGACCATCCACATACGAGAGTGTCTCACTCTAGTTCTATGTGAATGGCTGCAAATCTATTTTTGCAATCTGTTATTCTCTTTATTTGCACACCAGCAACAACAACACAGAACTAGTCTCACTCATGCTGTGTGCACTGGGATGGCGCACTCTCGAAAACAGGCGAGCGCATGCTCGATTATGTCGTTTTTATAATATTGTCCATGAGCTTGTTGCCGTTCCAGTGCCACCAAAACTCCAGCACCCGATAAGATCGACTCGACAGTCTCACCCCCTCGCATATAGACAGATACAGGCCACTGCAGACTATTACAAATTTTCATTCTTTCCCCTGGCTGTTGTGGAGTGGAATAGACTCCCGCATAACATTGTTATGTTACCATCCATTGACTCCTATAAAAAATTGAGTGGGTTACATACTCCACTACAGTACAGACCTTAATTTGGAAACACTGTTTTATCCCTTTTTAATCTCACTTTGATCTAATCGATCTCTTAACCTATATAACACTATCACATGTACATTCCACTCCACTAATCTCTTACTTTTTCACTCTACCTTTTTACTAAATACTCTGACGTGCAGGCCTGTGGCAGTATCAATATATAGAGATAGAAATGCAAATGGCGTTACACGAATTCAGGGGGAATAACGCTCTATATTTCCTAGTACTGGTAGCGACCAGGGAAGCAAGTCAAAACGGCCCCTGGTCAAAACGGCCCGGATTTGGTCAAAACGGCCACCAAGTTTGGGGAATTTGGTCAAAACGGCCCCTACTAAACGGCCCCCTATTATATATTATATGCTTGTTGTTGTTTTCTACATATATATACAAATATTGTTAATATTGATCTAAAATAACAATAATAAATGACATTGTATTATGAATATTTATGGAAATGAACTTTAATATGCATGCAATATATTGTTTTTATATTTGTGTATGGTTTGTATATCTTATCAATTACCATGGATGTTTTTCACACCTTTATGTAGACAAATGCCCATTATCTAACTCCTTGTATGTTAGTGGGGCTACAACACGATTAATAACAACTCGATCGTTATAGCCGATAATAATATAGTCTTTTATAGATTGAATAAATACAGCACATGTAGACAATAACACGTTGGCGAACAGTGTAGTCTTTGATTAGACTGCGAATTCAGTTATGTGCTGGCTGGCTATATTGCAACAAATGAATTACATATTTTAAGTTTCAGTATGGCTATAATTTTGTTTATATAGATTGCAAAATGGGAAACAGATACATGTATACCCTAATAAGACTGAATGTTAATTCCCGGGATGAATAAAACATTTGTTTGCTGTTTATATTATTAATGATATTATTTTACTAAAATTTAAAAAAAAGTCATAATATATATATACAACAAACAAATATTCATATATTGGCTAATGACAACATTCAAGTAGCAGTTTGGACACTTTATTTTTCCGACATGTACAGAAAAGAACAGAACTATATACTAATATCAGGTTTCACAAATTTATTCCAACACATAATTAATGTCCAATAGCAGATTCATAATTTTAGCACATTTCAACTGTCAAGTACTAATATCAGCACATAATTATCAACAACCAGCACTACTCATTCCAGTTATAACACACTATACCATTACACATCATTAACCATTGGAGTAACACTTGTGGAGATATAAGGTATGAAAAAGCTTCTTGACCTTGGGGCACACAGGGGCCGCATAAGTGGGACACAGAATGAATATATGGATGATGTCCAATAAGCATACGATGTTTCAAGCAAATCTGACGGTTACAGAGATAGTAGGTACTGTATGTGAAAACTTTAAACAAGGGCCGCATGAGTGAGACACAGAATTAATATATGGATGATGACCAATAAGCATATACAGTTTCAAGCAAATCCGACTTACGGTTACAGAGATAGTAAGTATGTGGAAACCTTAACGCAAATTTTGACAGAAACTTTAACGCAATGTTCTAAATCATTTTACCTAGACATTGGGCACAGGGGCCGCATGAGTGAGACACATAATGAATATATGGATGATGACTGATAAGCATATGACGTTTCAAGTAAATGTGACTTAGTACTGCAGATATTTAAGGTATTTAAAAACTTTAACGCAGATTTCGGACGGGATGGACGCACGGACACACGGACGTCATTGTGATCACTATGCATCGCTTTCGCTCGACAAGAAATTATCTTCGTATGATGGTTTTCACCGTACGAAGTTTAATGAAATGTGTCTGTGTCGAAAGTAAATGGGCTTATGACTGTTGCGACCTGTGCAGATCCAGATCAGCCTGTGCATCCGCACAGTCTGATCTGGATCTGCACTGTTCGCCATTGCAGCAGTAGTAGTAAGGGAGTCAAAATGATACCACTTACCGTGATATCATTTATAACCCTCTATAATACCCCCACCACCCGCGAACAATCAAAAATTGGTTAACGAGGAAAATTGTCTCCCGACAGCAAATTTATGAATTTTTGGAGAAAATAATTTGAAAGAGGGAGTCAAAATGATTACCACCTCCAACCAAAAGTTGGTGGTGGTATTGTAGTCCCAATTATATTGGTAATTGACTTTTGAAAAAATATATTGGTGCCATAAATACATCATGTTTTTTTCACGTCCAATTGAACAGATACATTTCATAGGTTATATAATATATTATTAGATGGATAATACAATACAATTGGAATTGAAAGCTTTTAATGCCTGTGTTGAAGAAGTTTACGAAGAATACGGGGGTTATAGTCCTATATATAAATTCTATAAAATGAAAACACTAGGCGATATCGAATACATGAAATATCAGCGTAATTTATTACGCTCCGATAAAAACGTTGCATTTACAATATTATACCGACAATTATGCGAACTATACAAGAGGCAAATACAAACATTAAGACGGATAATGCGTATCGGATATGAAACTAAGGTGTATTATATAAAATTGTTAAACCCAACGATTCGTTTACGAATATACGTTTATACGATATCGCTTATAAAGATATTGAAAAATTATTATTGACAGAACTAATTAATTTATGTTGTAATCACAACACCAACCAGACGACAATGTTCCAATTACACGCGTTATGAACATGTAAATTAGGTGTCCCACCTTACACGTATATTAAGTGTCCATTTATAGAGAGATTTACACGATTACATCTTCCGGATGTAAAATAAACACACTGTAATATATACTACACACACGGTTATTTATAGCCTTATCGATGGTATGTAAACAGGCTATCGATTTACACAGGTGGTGTGTACACAGTTTATAAACACGTAGTGAGGGTTAAATAGTTCACGAATTTCCGGGATGATTCGTTATTTAATTTTGTAAAAAAGTATTTACAATTTAAAGCTGAACACCCCCTATTATATAGAAAACATATTAATATAATAAAATAATTAATTAATAATAAATAACAAATTTGTTTTTATTTCCACCAGCAAAGTTAGGTTTATATATGAGAAATAAACACATATATACATTGCTGGGACGCTAGCAGTAATCTCAAAAGTGAGACAGGTTTCGCCACATGTACTTCACTCTGGCCGCTCTACACATTATAGCGGATGGAGCTAACGAAGAGGAGGGGTCCGCGGTATCGGTCCAATGATGGGGTGGAGGAGATGTGAGTGTAACACACCTCGCTAAGCCGAAAAAAAAGAGAAGAGAAGAGATTTAAGTGAAGGCTTAGCGGGGTGGACCCAGAAGGGTTTTGCTGGCGCGGGTTCGAGCCTCGGTGGGACCTAAAACTTTTTTTTTCTTTTTCTTTTTTAATTGTAAATAATTTTCCTAAAATTAATTAATAAATTGTTTACTGCACCAACATAATTAATTTTATAATTAATTTAAAGAAAATTATAAAATTAATTATTTAATAAAAATATTAATTTCTTCCGACTTTATCTCCAATTTTTTCCCTAAATTTATCCCAATCAGTACTCTCAATCTTGGGCACGGTGGCGCTCGCTTTGATTCTAATATCATTTTTTAATTGTTCATATCTCCCCATTTCTTCCACCACTGATTCAAACTCTAAATTTGATATTTTCTTATCGGTCAACGCTTTGGACACTATAACGTCGATGCTATTTTTCTTAGACCTGGCGAGAACGGATATTCTATCATGTTTTCTACATTTTTTCTCGAGTTTTCCACCCGACGCCCTAATTACCATACACAACAACCCAGAAACGGCCGACACCGCACATAAAATCCCCGCTACAGGAACCGTTATAATGGTGGATATAGTTGCAGCTGTCCCCGCCCCACACAACACAGAAACACTCGCCAGAGCCGTGCTAGATGTTCAGCCATGTTCACCGCGCGCCTATATTTTTTAGCGTTTCTTTTTCTCTTTGTATATTCTCTAACTAAAATATCCTGCATAGCGACGATATTATTCAACCTAAAATCTGAACTTCTTTCGTTAATTGGATACAGTGTTGATGGAGTGGTATTGACAATTGGAAGCGGTGATTCGTTCATGATTTTCAATATATTAGTATTTACAAATTAAGTTCAATTAACAATGAGACAATAGTGGAAGAACTCGCTTGGTCAGCGATTTTCGTAACAAAGTTAATAACACTACCTTCGGAAAGTCTAATTAGATCATCACCGGAGAACAAAACCACCGATGAAATATCTCCATTGAATTTATTGACTCCAACCCCCCGTTCTTCCCCATCTACTACGAGATTTATCGTGACCGCGCCAACAGGTTTACCATTAGCATTAACCGAGCAGACCGCCATTCGGAGAAGTGTACTTGGAGCTGTCATGGTGTATCCCCCATAATTATTACTCGCTTTGGCACCGAACGAATATTCAGGGAGCCCCTCAACCAATGAGCCCCGCTTCTCAGCCCAAACTGTTATGACACGTTTTTGCGTTTTCATTGTTTTCAACAATCCGGCAAGCCCCCCGATAGAGGTATGGGCCTCAGCACGAATATTTCAGAGGCCTCCTCAAGAGCTTTGGTCGCGGCTCTACGAACATGTTTCAGTTTATCGGAAACTTCGGTTATTTTTCCGTCTAGTTCGGTAAGTGCAGCTTCTCTGGTGAGAGAGTCCTCTAAGCGCAACGCATCATAAGCCTCCGTAATGGTCGCCTGGTGGCCTTCTAGGGCTTTTTCAACACCCAACCGGGCCTCTTTTTGAAATTCAGTTATTTTTCCGTCTAGTTCAGCAACCGCCGCTTCTCTGATGAGAGAGTCCTCTGAGCGCAACACCCCATAAACCTCCGCAAGGGCCACCTTGTGGTCTTCTCGGACTTTATCAATACCCGTTCGGACCCCCTCAACCCCCAACCGGGCCTCCTTTCGAAATTCGGTTATTTTTTCGTCTAGTTCAGTAAGTGCCGCTTCTCTGTTGAGAGAGTCCTCTGAGCGCAACATCCCATAAGCCTCCGCAATGGCCTCCTTGTGGTCTTCTCGGACCCCTCAACCCCCGACCTGGTCTCTTTCAGAAATTCGGCTATTTTCCCGTCTAGTTCAGTAAGTGTCTCTTCTCTGCTGAGAGAGTCCTCTAAGCGCAACGCATCATAGGCCTCCGCAAGGTCCACCTGGTGGTCTTCTCGGACTCCCTTAATCCCCAACCGGGCCTCTTTTCGAAATTTGGTTATTTTTCCGTCTAGTTCAGTAAGTGCCGCTTCTCTGATGAGAGAGTCCTTTAAACGCAATGCATCATAAGTCTCCGTAAGGTCCGCCTGGTGGTCTTCTCGGACTTTATCAATATCCGACCTGGCCTCTTTTCGAAATTTGGTTATTTGTTTTCCTAGTTTGTTAAGTGTCGCTTCGCTGATGAGAGAGTCCTTTAAGCGCAACGCATCATAAGCCTCCGTAAGGTCCACCTGGTGGTCTTCTCGGACTTTATCAACACCCGTTCGGACTCCCTCAATCCCCAACCGGGCCTCTTTTCGAAATTCGCTTATTTTTTCACCTAGTTCGTTTAGTTCCGTATGCGTTTCTTCACGACTTTGTGTATTCACAGCCAGGGCATATTCTCTAAGTTGTGATAGTAGACTCCTGTGAATATCGTCCGTGGCCGCCGATATAGTTCTATTGATCAAGGCTTTTGTTTTTTGGGTAGTTAAAAAGTCGCCCTCTGTCGGGATGAATCCCCCTTCTGTCGGTTCCAAATTCTTTGAATTTGTCACCCAATCGGAAGAACTACCTGGTCCGTATATACTCATTTTCAATAATGTTGATAATATATATATATAAATAAATTATGAACATGCGTTTAATTCTAATTAATTTTAAAAAATTATAAAATTAATTAATTTGAAATTTCTAGGACGACCGAAATCGGGTAATCGTTCTTCAACTCTCACCTTTTATCATCAAGAATAGAAATCTTCAACTCGTGGATGTGTCCCGATTCCAAAACTTTCATCTCGGGGTGTGGGAAGTCTAAGGTCACAGTCTCGCCAAAGAAACAATCGCTGGCGGGCACGGTTTTAAGTAATGTGCTGGGGGATCCGTCTACCGTATTGTACGATGTGTTCACCCGATCCAGGTGTACACTGAGAGTTTTCGTGACGGCGAAGTTTATTGGGGTATCGCCGCGGTGCTCGCCCACGGGGAAGGCAAAGTTCAACGGGAACTTAAACCCTTCATCCTCGTTGTAAGGGGGTGCAAATTTAAATCCTAACATTGAGGCCAACCCCGGGGAGATCCTTATTTTTTTTCAGCGGACAATGTCGCATGCCCCGTGGCTTTTGAGACTGCGAGAGTGCCCTTACCAGGCATATTCGTTGCGATTAAAGCTTGGACATCTCCGAAACCCCAAAGGCCAGGAAGTAATACGGCACTTGTTTCCCCAAGGCGTCTCGCTACATTTGTACGATCGGGGTTATTGATAATATCTAAAAAATCTCCAACATCTCCGGATTAGATAGCCTCGAACGTTTCAACGTTTTTCCACCCGACCGTGAACGTGATTGATCTAAGGCCTACCCGGCGTTGTCCGCAGCAGTTGTCTATTAATTTTTGAAGTTCACAACTCCCTTTTTGAACATTAGTGATAGTAGCAAACATAATAATATCTTTCAATGGATATCAAAGCATTTAGCTTTAATTCTAATGCAAAGTACGCGGTCTGAGGTAAATACACGCAAAAATACGTTGTTAACCACCTTGTACACCCAACCGTAACGGTTAGACCGGACAGTGGCTTTGTCACCAATTTCCCTAACATCTTTGAACAATATAGGCTGCCCAAGATTACTACGATGGAGGCGGTAAACGGGTGGAAAGCAACACCGATGCAGTTTTGGCAGAACCAAATAAATTTCGCTGTGTGGTGCGCAACAGCCGGGAGTGGAGTTTCACATAAAGACAATCTGACATCCAAGAATGTCATGCTCCGAAGTGTCTACAACTTTCATGCGTATTATACTATTAGGAGGATTCTCAAAGAACTAGGTATTTCACTACCTCAAGACGACGCCTGGGATCCCATTTCCAACGCATACGACCGTATGGCGTTTGAAAGACTGTGTAACGAATTTAACGTTTCAAAAGACGCGGACTGGAGACAGAAAGCATTTCCTACCACCACCGGCCTCGGGGACGTTCTCATTCGGGGTCAGTCCAGGAATTGGACGCAGACTCATTTTAGACACGATCACTCGGCGGCGCCACATCGTCAGTCGGAAACGCCGAGAATTTTGACCCCGCGACTATGACTTTCGGGCCGGAAAGTGTCTGGAGGTCGGCACTGTGGCGTGTTTTCTTGTAAAATGTTACCTCCGAAACGGGCTCACGTCGATTACATACAGCAGGCTGCTAAGGTTCAGGACCGCTGGGGTACATTTATGTTAGATACGGGTTCTAGGGTTCACGCAGGCCGGGGTTACTCGCGTCAACGACTCCATTCGCACGTACGTCTGGGCCATCCTCGGCGCACAGAAGCAAACTCACAGTTCTATACTGGGCACGGGAACAGCGTTTGATGCACAACAACAATTCTTAGCACTTGTAGAGGGACGCCATCTCAGCTAGGGTGGACCTGGAGAAGGCGATCAGAATTATCAAGACGTTTTGCAGAATGCCAGCACCCCAGTAGACTATGTATTTGGAATAGGTCTTTATATGGCGCCGAGCAATATGATACTACGAGACGACCCGGTTGAAGGTTACAATAATCAGATCGTAATCGCCACCGCCAATCAATAAATCGGCCACAACGGTAACGTGAACACGGATATCATCAAGCGCACCCCCAACATGATCGGGCGCGGAGTTGTAAGTGGAACCGATTTCATAAAACCCCCAATTCGTAAATTGGATGCACCATCGAGTCCCCCTAATCCAATCGTAATTGGAACAGGAGCGGAAACACCAATCGAGATTGGAAGCACAACACACGAGGAGGAGAAATTAGCGCTCGTCGTTGCCCTCGTGGCGGTCGGACTATTTACGCTTTGGTTTTAGGAACTCTCGAGAGAGGAAAAGTAGGAGACCGGCGATTGCCACGATTAAAGCCCAAGTATTTTTGGCGAGCCATCCGGATGTTTTTGCTAATATAGATAGCAAGTAAGAAACGATACTTCCGATCAGTCCAGGTAGTGCGGCAGCCGCCTTTTCGGCTAATTTAGCCAGGAGACTGGCGAGGGCTTTTAGTTGTTTTTTACCCACTCCTTGGCTCCACCGGATGGCGCGGGTGGTGGTGTGGGTGCTAGCGCGGGTGGTGGCGCCGCACCACCAGTGAAAGCTAGAACTATGGTCGATATAGTCATGCCGATAGCCGCGAGGTTGCTTGCTATCGTGATGCCCGGTTCTCTGAACAGAGTGCGAAGACGCTCACCGAGTGTCGTCTCCTCATGCAGGACCCTCGATATTGTTTCGCGGATCCGACTTATTTGGGTGTGGAGAGCCTCACTGTTAGTCGAGACAGCCTCCAAACGAGCTGCTCTTTCATCCTGCAACTACTGCAGGCGTTCGGTGATCCGCTCGGTAGATTCTCTATCGCCACGGGCTTCCCCAAGTTTTCTTTCTTCTAGCGCGATATGTTCATCCAGCGACGAGAGTTTGGCGAGGTTAAGGACCAGTTTGCCCCGGACCGTTTGCATAACCTTATCGAGGCCCCGGAGTTCGCGAAGAGGTAACGGTGGGTCATCGTTGAGTATTTCGTTTTCGCTGAACGTGGTCTCCATCGTGTTAATAGCGTCGGTGGCTACTCGAGGGAGTTCGCTGAGCTCAGCAGTTTCTATATCGGCGGCCGTCTTCGCCATCGTTTCGTCGGTAGACTGTAGGGCCTCTACAGCGCGGGTCGGCATAATTGGTTTACCCCTCTTCCAATCTGGGAATCCGAGTTCGTTCCTTATGAGTTGGCCACCGCCCGGGTTTCCTGCAATTGTGCTCAGTGCTAGGGGTTTACCGGTCTTCGTGTTGACTAATGGGAGATTTGATGCTGCTTTTAGTCGCAAACTACCGTTCAGATCAAATTCGAACTTGGAGTAGTCGCGACCGACAGACGGGACCAGACCGATTTCTGCAAAACGGTTGTAGTAGTCGTCTACAGCTCCCTTGAGTAATTCCCGACTTTGACTAGTAGTAGCGCCACCTAATTCCCCCGATTGCGATTGGATTGGAACTGGAGGCTGTATCAAGGGTGTTTCGTCATTATAATCATCATCATCACCATCGAGATAATCGTCTCTGCTGATTTCATACATGTCATTATCATAATCAGCCATATTTATAATTTTCTTAAAATTAATTATGTATTAAAGACAAAACCATACGGGTTTAATATAGTTTCACTAAATTATGTCTTCGAGTCAATACGGTCGCAAACTCAATCCATACCGCAGACTGCGTGAGCCCCTCGGGGCGAAAGGCGTGAGACAGAGTGTCGTTATTACGAACAACCCATCGACGATCGATCAGAACCAGCAGCTCTTAGTCCGCTTCCCCAACCTCGGAGCTAACGACGTCATTGTGCCGGGTACTGTTCGCCTCGCTTTCACTATTTCGCTGACGTCGACGGACGCGGACCGAACCGTCGTTCAGAACCTGGGTCGTGCCATCGTCAAGAAGACCATGATAAAGATTTCTGGTAATGAGGTGATGTCGATCGACGACAGCGATGTCTACCATTGTTATCAGGACCTGTGGAAGACGGCGCAAGAGCGCGAAAACGCGGTCTATCAGGGCATTGACACCAGTCGAAATAAGAACGTAGCCAGACTTAGAATCGGGGCTGGTGACAAGTCAGATAACAACGCGAGTGACAACGCGATTGCGGCCGCTTACGGCAACCGCTTCTACATTCCGCTCGACTTTGAGTTGCTGGAGAGTCACATGCCCTACTATCAGAGTACTTTGGCTGACCGCCTCGAATACGAACTAATGTTCAACGACTACGGCCGAGTTCTCATAGCCACCGACATGTTATTGACGTAAACCCAGTACGCCGGGCGCGTTGCCATACTTTACGACCGAGTTCTTCGCCACCGCAAGATGACGAAAGACAAAGGCGACACATTGTGGAATATTAACGTCAACGTACCCGCCCGCTCGATGAAAGGTATACTGATGCTGTTCGAGGAGGCTCGGTTAGCGCTCGGTGCTAGAAAAACCGACAGATTCTATAACCCCAAAATCACGAAGGTAGAGGTGACGATCGAGGGAGTCCTCAATCAACTCTACAGCGCGGGTCTTCGCGCGCACCAGCAGTGGGATGAAGTAAGAAAGCAGTTTGCTGCCGGCTCTAAGCGCTCTCCGGAGGTTGCCGCGGTTGCCAAAGACCTGCAGCTCTCGGCCGTCTCCCTCGCGGAGTTCACGAATACCAAATACGCCTTATGGCTAGACATGCGAGCCAGCGACGACGACCAAATACACGGCAGCAGACGCCAAGTTGAGAACGCTAGTGAGGGTGTGACGATCCAGATAACCAAAGAGGCTGATGGAGATGGGCCATTGAACGTGTACTTATATATAATTACAGACGCACAACTCAACATCGAAGATGGTCGATACGTCTCAGCACTCTACTGATTTAATAAAAAAATCATCTAACGATTTATTAATTTAAGAAAATTAGCAATCAATACCAATTCACGATTGGAGATGCTCACTCTGCCATAATATGTGGGCAGACAGGATGTGGAAAAACGGTTTTCATCCTCGACTTGCTCGAGGGGTCCTACCGCGGTGCCTTTCGACA